>JARQOC010000001.1:123079119-123129001 GCA_033576535.1 Allobates femoralis
GATAGATACATATAGATATACATATAGATATAGATAGATATACATATAGACATACAAACAAAGTAAGAAGCAGCGTGTATTGCTGGTGTAATACAGAGTGCAAAGCGTCCCTGAGGCTCCTTCTAGCCTCAATTATACATACAGTTCAAAAAGGGGGTCACAGCACTTCTTTCCAAAGCAAGGGTTGTTTATTCCAGCTCAGGTACACGTGGCGACGTTTCAGCTCTTTATCCAGCCTTATAGACATAGATAGATAGATAGATATAGATAGGTGAGTCGTTGCAGCCGCGGTAACTCCTGCACGTAGGTCCATTGCGAGTTTCATGGGGCGACGACCGATGACAGCCGAGCGCCGTGGCCGAAAATCGAACCAAGGGCCCGGCCATGCATCGCTCGAAACACCGCTATGTATGTCTATCGGAAGTGAGGCGCTATTCTCATTGATCTCTGTGTGCTGGCGGCGACCAATGAGAATAGCGCCTCACTTTCAGCGGTAAATTTGAAACTCAAAGTCGTCCATTATATCTCTATGGGAAGTGAGGCGCTATTCTCATTGGTCGCTGTGTGCTGGCGGCGACCAATGAGAATACCGCCTCACTTTCAGCGGTATATTTGAAACTCAAAGTCGTGCATTATATCTCTATGGGAAGTGAGGCGCTATTCTCATTGGTCGCTGTGTGCTGGCAGCGACCAATGAGAATAGCGCCTCACTTTCAGCGGTAAATTTGAAACTCAAAGTCGTCCATTATATCTCTATGGGAAGTGAGGCGCTATTCTCATTGGTCGCTGTGTGCTGGCGGCACACTTCCTATAGAGATATTATGGAGGACTTTGAGTTTCAAATTTCCCGCTTAAGTGAGGCGCTATGCTGATTGGTCGCTGTGTGCTGCGCCGACCAATCAGCATAGCGCCTCACTTCCCATAGAGATACATAGCGGTGTTTCGAGCGATGCATGGCCGGGCCCTTGGTTCTATTTTCGGCCACAGCGCTCGGCTCTCGTCGGTCGTCGCAATGGCTGCTTCGAGGCCATTGCTCGCGCCCCTGCAACGGCTCGCAATGCCCGATGCGCGGGCAATGCTTCATGGGTCGCGTGGCTTCTGAGCAGCCACGTCCACAACGACGGAAGTAGAGCCGAAACTTACGGAAGTGCGTTAGGGGAATTATATATTAGATTTGAATTACAGTATTTCAGTAATGTTTTAGGTTACAAAATTAAATTAAAAAAAGTAGGTTCAGTAGTCTCGTTTGCGCGTCATTGCCTTTTCCGTTGGGCTGCTGCTTCTTTCCTTTCCATATCATCTGCATACTTTTTGGGACGGTCCATCTTGGCGTAGATTTTGACCGATCAACCAAACTTGTAGGCTTCTTCACATTGCAGTTTAACTGCCTTTTGTAATTTACACAATGGGCAACAGGAAAGGGCTTTTATATAGTAGACTAGATAGAGGCCCGTTGCTATCGCATCGGGAGGGCGGTGATGTCACAATGGGGATGGGCTCTGTGGCGCTGGGAGTTGCAGTTATTCCCCACTGTGCTGTCTTCTTCCCTCTGTGTTCTCTCCCTTGAGCTGTCTTCCCCCTGTGCTGCTCTTTGAGGTCTAGCCACAGATTTTTAATGATGCTCAGATTAAGGGACTGTGAGGGCCATTGTAATTCGTCCAGCTTGCATCCTTTGAGATAATCTATTGTGGATTTTGATGTTTGTTTAGGATAATTATCCATTTGTACAAGCCATCCTGTTTTCAACTTCAGTTTTTTTGCAGATGGAGTTATGTTTGCGTTAAGAACTTGTTGAAATTTAATTGAATCCATTCTTCCCTCTTCCCGTGAGATGTTCCCACAATCTCGAAACATGATTTATCCACCCCCATGTTTAATGGTTCGCAAGATGTTATTTTCCTGAAATTCTGTTCCCTTTTCTCCCCACACATACCTTTGATTATTGTGGCCAAAGAGATCTATTTTAATCTCATTGGTCCACAGGACTTGATTCCAAAAATGCATCGAAGTTGTCCATACATTGTTTTGCATATTTCTGCCGCTGAATTTTATGATGAGGATGTAGGAGAGGTTTTCTTCCAGGAGATGATTCTTCTAAGATGGCCATATTTGTGCAGGAGACTCTGAAAAGTACAAAAATGTACCACAACTCCAGTGTCTGCTAAATATCCAGGAAGGTCTTTTGCAGCCCAGCAGGGGTTCTGATTTGCCTCTCTAGCAATCCTATGAGCAGATCTCACTGAAATTTTTCTTGGACTTCCAGACTTTATCTTGAAATCCACTGGTCGTGTCAACTGTCATTTCTTAATTACATTTCAAACTGAGGAAAGGACAACTTGAAAACGTGTTGTTATCTTCTTATAGTCTTCTCCTGCTTTTTGGGCCTCCACCATGTTCATTTTCAGAGTGCTAGGCAGCTTTTTAGAAAAGGGCATGGCTACTGTTTTTTGGCACAAGGCTAGACTAGGTTCGGTTTTTATAAAGGTGTGTAATTTGCATCACCTGGCCCTTCCCAACGATGATAGTGAACAAGCCATAACCGTAACAGGCTAATTAATGACTGAAACCTTAAGATGAAAATATACACTGCCGTTCAAAAGTTTGGGGTCACCCAGACATTTTTGTATTGTCCATGAAATCCATACTTTTTATTAGCAAATGAGTTGCAAAATGAATAGAAAATATGGTCCAGACATTGAGAAGGTTAAAAATAATGATTCATATTTGAAATAATAATATTCTACTTTAAACTTTGCTTTTCTGTGGGGATGCAGGAGTTAGCTCATAGCATGATGTCACAATTTCTTTACTTTTAATGATGTAGTTCAGGTATTACCGGGTACTGATTGAAGTTGTTTGTGAGGTCCGGAGCTTGGAGGCAAATTAGGGATTTCCACGCCAGGCAGGTCCTGAGGCTTTCCTATTGTAACGTGTTCAGTGGGCCCTGGCTGCATAGAGCTGAGCTGTGACCCTTTCTATTCTGGACTAGCCATGTGACAGGCAGCGTGAACCCTTCTTCTGGCTGTACATTTATTTATCTCTCCTGGGCTCTGTAGTGTGGCTGTGTCTCTTAGGCTCTGTGGTGAACGGGGTGTATAAAATAATCCGCTCTCTGGATTTGGTCGCTGGGTATGGAATCACTGACGACCTCGGTCTCCGGTGACCGTACTTCACTCGATCCAGGGCAGGTTGGCACTGCTATTACTTCCCTGATCGTCTTCCTACCCTCATCAGACCCTCACTACTGGCTTATCACACCGCCAGTTCCCTAGGACAGACCTAACACGGTGCCATCCCTAGGGTGCCTCTCAGTCCTTTCCTTAACTCAACTGTCACTTGAGCTCTCCTGACTGGAACTGACTAGCTCCGCCCCCTGCACCTGTATTTATAGAGGATCTCAACTGACGTCAGCAGCTAAGCTGATATCAGCCTTTAGAGCTCCCCCTACAGGCCCAGGGTGGGAGATGTTATATGTGTGTTTTACCTGGTGGATGCCTTGCCTCAACTCCAAGCTTTTAGTGTGATTACTGGACTCAGAGGCGCCACAGTTGCAGCGACCAAAAATGTTGGCGTTTGGACCTTTCTCTCCGTTACGCAGTTTACGGCTCTCATTAATTGATTTTATATATTGACAGATTGGGCGATTCTGAATGCGGCGATAACAAACGTGTATTTTTTATTGTGATTGGGGGAAAAGGGACGTGATTTGAACTTTTATTTATTTTTTTTACATGTTTTTAAAAACTTAATTTTTTTTTTCATTCTTACTTTTACAGTACACTGCCCCATAGAAAGGCACCCTGCTGCACAGTCCGATCGCTTCTGGGAGATACAGATGAGCTGCAGCTCATCGGTATCTCTCTGAATCGCGGACTGTGTGTGGTTGGCAGCGCCTGCCAACCACGATCCGGAAGTGCTCCGTGACAGCTTCCAGGATTAAGCCAGGACCCTGGGCTGTCACATGAGCATCGGAGATCCCACAATACTATCGCGAGATCTTTGGTGCAGACGGGGAACAGCACGTTCCCTGCCGCGGCGCCTCTGGATCTCGCTGTCAGTGATTGACAGCAGGATCCCAAGGTTTAACAGCACCGATTGGAACCCGGATCCGATCGGTGCTGTTATCCCAACATCTCAGCTGATGAGATCAGCTGAGATGTCAGGTGTTTGTTGTGAGCACCACGCCGGAGATCACATCAAACCCCACTTTCCGACCCATGACGTTGTACAACATCATGGGTCATGAAGGGGTTAACAATGTATGGAGTGCATTTCTGATTCATTTAATGTTAGCTTCATTGAAAAAAAATGTGCTTTTCTTTAAAAAATATGTACATTTCTAAATGACCCCAAACCTTTGAACAGTAGTGTATACAAAAGAAATGTGTCTTCTTACTTCCAACTTTATGCCTTTTAGAGATCATTTAATCTTCAACTTGCTTAACTGTTCACAATAACAGTAATTTTGACCAGGAGTGTCCAAACTTTTGCATGCCACTGCATGGTAATATTTTTTATAATGTTTAGTTACAATTAGATTGATGCATTCTAAGCATAGATACATATTGAGTTATTGTACACAATTCTTCTCTTCCTTTTATATTCTTTTTTATATGTATAATATATACCGTATTTTCCGGGGTATAAGACGAGTTTTCAAGCCCTGCAAAACGTCACAGAAGTCAGGGATCGTCTTATACACCAGGTGCAGGGCGCCACCTACTGGCAGAGAGCCCGGACGGCCGCCCAGAATGTGTGCATGGTGTCCAGCCGCTCTCTCTATGAGGTGAGAGACTGGAGCAGAGCAGAGCGACACATTAGGTGACATTCCTGCCGCCCCCAGCATGAAGAAGCCCAGACATCAAACCCCTAACAGACCGCAGTACAGCAGTTACTATTGCTCGGCTCCCTCCCTCCTCCTGGCTGTGAGGAGGGGGGGGGGTTGTGCTCCTTGTCTGTGGTGGTGTAAGTCGCTGCTTGCAGCTTTTCAATTCCCAGAGCTGTGTATGGAGGATTGTCCTCTGAAAGTTCCTCTTCTTCAAACACAGCTCTGACTTGAAAACAAGAGGCAGATGACTGAAAAGATCAGTGCTGTGGATCCTGTGGATCAGTGCTGAAAAGATCCTGCTGTGGGGATCCATGCTGACCTAGGAGGCATGTGTGCTTATGGAGACTGCCGTCCTCCTCCCCCACAGCAGTACAGACCTGCAGGCTGGAGAGGGGCTGCTCAGTGCTCACAGTCACAGGATTCTGACTGTCTCCTCTGAAGCTGAGGGTTTGTTACAGTGTAACCTCTGTGATCTCCAGACTGACACACTGGCCCGTTTCACATCTAATGCTGTGCTGCATTTGGCTTTATTTGCGTTTGTGTGCATTTTTAGCAGTAAAAATACATACAAATGCATCCAAAAACGTCTGCTGCATCTAGGGCTGCATTTGCAAAAACGCATGCATTTTGCATTTTTGCAAACACAGGCTTTTTTTGCATGCCTTTTCAATGTATTTTGCATTGAACAATATGGGTGCGGTTTTGGATGCGTTTTTAGTGGTAAAAACATATAAAGACGCAAATAAAGCCAAACACAGCTTAGCATTAGATGTGAAATGGACCACTGTTAAAAATCTTGTGCTATGAGACTCTGCAGGCCAGTGCAGGTTTGCATTCATTGACTCCTGGCAGAGCCTCTGGAAATTGTTGAAATGAGAATCGTCATTCCTCTGGATGCCATTGTCTGACAGGAATGTTTGCCCCCTGTGCTCCCCCACCCACTCTGGCATGACCCCCTCTCCATGTCACCTACCTCCCCCATCCCAGCGCTGGCACATCCCCCTCTCCATGTTTATAGTATATGGAGGGATTATGGGGTGCATTATACTATATGGAGCACTATGATGCTGCATTATAATGGGCGACTATAAATGATGCATTATAATATATGGAGACAATACTTTATGCAGGGCTATTTGACAGCTGTGTGGGGGTTATTATACTGTGTGATGACATGTAGGGGCCATTATTCCTTATGTGGGTCCATTATATTGTATGAAGGGCTGTGTGGGCATCACAGTGGGGATCATACCCGTAGAAGTGGGGTAGTCTTATACGGCGAGTACATTCCAAACTCTATATTTTAGCTGGAAAAGTTGGGGGTCGTCTTATACACCCAGTCGTCTTATACGCCGGAAAATACGGTAATATCTTTTTGTTATTTATAGGTGCTTTTCTTCTGATTAGGATTAAAAGTAACTTTATGTTAGAATATAGAAAGGAGTGGAAAGTTTTCCATCACTTATATGACAAGCATGCGTGAACTTTATGAGGTCCCGAGTGAGTCTGACATCCATTGCGGTGTAAGATGATATATGCTGCCTGTCTATGACATCTTGTTGTTTTTAGTATTGAGTCACACATAGTTTGTGGGTTCTGTGTTGAGTTGTCTGAATAGTTTTGAAGACTGTGCTGATTGCAAGCATTTAGGACGGTATACACTATAACTCCTGATTTTAAAGCTATTACATACATAGTGCGTGCAGATTGCTGACTATTTCTAGGGATAATTCCGTCTGTGGAAGAAAGCATTATTCTTAAAAAGTGGGAATATAGAACCAGGCACTCCAGATAAGTGAAGAATTTCAAAATTGTATTGTGCCACGCAGTATAAGCAGTAGAAGACGTTTCGGTGGAAGCATTGACCTTCCCCAGTTCACAGGCTGCAGTCTAGAAAGCTGCCGGGTGACAAATCCACTGCCGAAAGGGGCACCAAAACGTCTTCTACTGGTTATGCTTCGTGTCATAGTACAATTTTAAAATTCTTCACCTATCTGTAGTGCCTGGTTGTATATTCCTATTGGCTATGGTATTGGACGCTCCCAAGGCACCCTTTGCTTTTAGTGCCGTGTCCACCTTTGAAGAATTATTCTTAGAAAGTGACATATCTTTTTTGGCATTTTTTAAAAATCTAATGTATCAAGCTATTTTTATCTAAGGTATATATATATATGTGCACCTAAGGCCAGCTTCACACCAGGATTTTTTCGTTCCGGGGCCATCCGGCGCCTAATAACATGGGAGTTTATGGGCAATATTTGCCCTCCGGTCTTTTCTGTCTGGGGCTGTCAGGTTCTGTCCGGTGCATCCTGCAAAACACCGGACAGAAACTGACAGCTGAAAATCGTGGTGTGAAGCCGGC
The DNA here is from genome assembly GCA_033576535.1 of Allobates femoralis. Taxonomy (NCBI): domain Eukaryota; kingdom Metazoa; phylum Chordata; class Amphibia; order Anura; family Aromobatidae; genus Allobates; species Allobates femoralis. The sequence goes on from JARQOC010000001.1 coordinate 123,086,310, forward strand.
CTAACTGGGCAGTTATCCGCAGTGTGTTGACAATGGATAGGGTCACACTTGAATCTAGGATTGCATTCACGGTGAACGTAATTGGATTCTGACATTGAGCAATCCGGTTCCGTCTCCGACTCTGCAGCCTGCAGTAAAAATCATCCAGGCTGCAGGTTTCGGAGCGGTTTTAGCATCCACAATGCTGTAACCGGATTGCTCAGGATGTGTCCAGGGTGGGGTATAGAAGTCCATGATATTTCAGGCTCTAGGTTGGGGGACAGGGACATGTACAGAGTGGGGTACAGAAGTTCATGGTATATCAGTCTCCTCTTAGTCTGCAGCAGGCATTGACATATTGTGGTGCTATGGCCGCAGCACTTTCTTCTTCCATTAGTAGTATTGGCAGTTTCTCTTCCTCCTCCATGGAGGTGAAGTCTGGGAGGAGATCAGACAGTCTCTTGAAGTGAGTGTCCCTCACTGCAGAGTATTTTGGGCACCTCAGCAAGAAGTGGACCTCATCCTCCACGGCCTCCTGGGGCACTGCTGGCGCAGTCTACGCTCTCGGGGCTTGTAGTTCTGTCAGAGCTGTCCGGATTCAATTAGTAGGCTCCGAGCACTCAGTCTGTACGGTTGAGGATCTGTTGCTCTTTGGGGTTTCCAGTTTCTCTAGATATGGGGCCAGTTTGTACTCCCTCTGTAGGTTCTGGTATATCTCCAGTTTCTGTGATTTGTTTATGTTGTTCCTCCAGATGTCGATCCTCATCAATTGTTACTGATGAGATTCTATGTAGATAGAAAAGGGAAGGAGGTGAAGGAGCTCTGCATCTACCTTATCCCACTGACTCTTGCTCCCCTCTGCCTCTAGCTCCTCTCTTGTCTTGTCACCATAGAAGCTCATCAACTGCCATCTCCTATCTCAGTAATGGGAAAGTCTTCTTTGATGCAAGTCACCCCACAGACTATAAGAAGCAGAATAGTCAAACATTCAAGTCATGTACCTGGAGAGCATGTTAACACAAAGGGATAAAACAGAGGTGTAGTTAAGTCACAATCTGAGGTCAGTTACCTGGATGGAGAGGAGCCGATCAGAACAGAGGGTCAAGACAAAAGAATCGTCAAATACAGGCAAGGTCAGGCTACAAAAGATCAATTTCCTGCTCACAGATTTAAGAGAACAACTTAGCACCTCAGAGCTGAAACTATGACAGGCAGTGCTCTTGAAAAAGCAGCAGAGCTAAAAGGCTGAGCAATTACAGGAGACAAAGAAAACCTTAAAAATCTCAGCACAGCCTAGAAAGAGATTGGTCGACTAAGCTGTCAATCAGAACACCAACAGCTCAGCACATCCCAGCTCCAGATAGGATAACTAAGCTGTCAATCACCCAGCCCAGCACATCCAGCACTTCACCCATTTCAATCACCCAGCACTTCATTGAATACAGATTTTATCTCAGAATTGAGAATTTTGATAATGATTTATCAATTCTGGCAGAGAAAGAAGCAAATTTGTATGATAAGATATAATTACAAAATTACTTATTTTCATGTGTACTATTGATTTATGAAATAAAAATTAAATTCATTTCTATCCAAACTTGTCACCTTAACACATATGAATGTTTTTTTTTGTTGTTTTTTTGCTGGATTTATTTTCTATCATGTCTATCCATAATCAGTCAGTCAGTTAGGTTTTCCAGATGATGTAATGTGCGTAGGGTTTGCAAGTTGAAATCTCCACGGGAAAGTACAATGAGTGCAGTGTCCCTTCCTCATATCCGAGTTATGTTGGGAGAACGTCCATGTTAAACAATCTCTATGCCACTTTTCAGTGACAAAGATATGTGTCAGTGGGGTTACAGACACATTCAACGAAAAAAAAAATCAATGTCAGGTCCAACTCCAGCTAGATACACTGACCAAGCATACCATAACTTTACCCCATTTATGGTATTTTTCTGAGCATCAGTATATGTTTTTATAGTAGATGTACTGACGTATGTTTTGTCTTGCATAGGTACACATTCACTTGTGGTGGAAATCTAACTGGAGAAACAGGAGTACTGGGAAGTGAAGGGTTTCCTGGAGTCTATCCAGCCAACAGCAAGTGTACATGGAAGATTACAGTAGGTTAATGTTTCGCCTCACATTCATTTACTTGATTATTGTAATCTATTTTGTGTTTGAGAGGGATATTTTGTGGGTTCTCGCCCATAGAATGAGGGTTTATATATAGAAACTTGGAAAAAAAACACAAAGTTAATTTGCAACTTCAGTTTTAGGAACTTCTGAGATATGGAGTCTATACACTGTAGACTAACATTGCTTAAGATGGACAAATTCTCATCAATTTAAATTGGTCTTCCACAAGATCTTGACTATTAGCCCCAGGAGATTGTAATGAAATAATAAAAATAATTTGTAGTCATCTTTTAGAGAAGCACCACTTCTCGGCCATATTGTGTCACAAGATTCTTGAGACAGCCAAAATGAGAAGTATGTAACCATTGAACGCCATCTGACTGACTGCATCCGTAATGTGATGTCTATCTCTGAATGTTGATGTCACCAGTTTGGCAATAACTCCAACATTTTTTTATTTTTTTACACCCCTGGTCCAAATTATATTTCGTTATAATATAATAGAAAACTGTTTGACAACAAACTGTTTTAGCCAAGCCCTGACATTTCATAATAGTTTGGAGAGAAATGTGAATACATTTGCATTTTTCATCTGAAAGTCAGTTAGCTTTAACCTAATATATTTGGGGGTCTTAAAGGGGCTTTGTCATGTGAAAAAACACTATTAACCTGCAAATATGGGGTTAATCTGCATCTTATTAGCATTAAAGGGACACTGTCAGGTCATTTTTTAGTATGATACTAATATTACCCTTGAATAGTGCATGGGCAGACCTTTTAAAAACATGTAAAATCATTATTGTACCGTTTGTAGTTTCCATGTTATCAGCATTGTCAGATCCTGCAGAGAGCTGGTGCATTAGTCCGTCCCATTATAAGCAGAGATGATTAGTCCTGGCTGTATAAACTGTCATGTAATTATGCATGCCTTCTCTGCAGCTCCCTCCTTCCTCTGCTCTATAGTGTCAGGTTTCACTTTCTGGAGCTACTCTTCTGTTCAGGACAAGGAGGGAGAAAGCTACATGTCTGCCTTATCTAATCTAAACTCCATTTGTTTCTGTTAAAAGGAATCCCTGCTGTGCTGTGAGAGATCCTGTGTGTATCTGATCTAATAGTTTTGCTGCAAGGAGAATAGAATGGAGGATACAACCCCCCACTGATCCCATGTGCTTTGATGTGACAAGCATAATCATCCTATGGGGAGGGGACAGCAGAGAACTCAGTGGATCATTCACTGTGATTGACAGATGGAATGAATCTCTTTATTTGAAGTTTGCAGAAGATAGGAGGGGAAATATAAATAATAGAAATACATCAATAGAGAGAGCTTAGAGAAAGGAATTAGAAATTGATAGCAGTTACATATGGCTTTTTGACCTGACAGTTTTGTTTTCCTTTAACCGCGTGCAAGGCAGTGACTAACAGCAGGCGGATTCAGTGCCGGGGGCGCGGTTACAGCTGCTGTTCACTATGCACAGATCGGTGACATAAATAGTGCTGGCCCACCCCTATGATTTAAAGTCCAAAGCTGCCAGGAGGAATAGATCTAATTACCTCCCGTTAGCGAGGCTCACAGTGTGGGCACTGGGCAGAACTCTATTAACCTGCAGATAAACCCCATATAGCATTTTTTTCACAAGACAGATTCCCTGGAAGACAATCCAAAATAGTCCCTGAACCAAAAAACCTAAAAAAAGACCACCTATAGTTTGCATATGGAATCTGTATTTGTTCCTTGCTACTTTTCCTTTACCTGTTCAGTGTGCTTGCGAGCAGGCTGCATTTCATTTGGTATTAGGTACCAGGGGTCCAGCAGGTTACAAGGGGCAACGCCTGGATCAAGATTTAAGGAAAAAAATAAATTAATCTCCCTCCTTCAAACTCTTTAGCACAGTGTTTCTCAACTTCAGTCCTCAGGACCCACCAACAGATCTTGTTTTCAGGATTTCCTTAGTATTGCACAGGTGATAGTTTAATCACCTGCATTGGGGATAATTCAAACCCCTGTGCAATACTAAGGAAATCCTGAAAACATGACGTGTTGGTGGGTCCTGACGACTGGAGTTGAGAAACATGCTTTAGCATAACCTGCATCTTTTGGAGCAGGTAGGGGGAGCGCCGCAGTCATTTGTATAAGCCCCTTTAAGGCACTAATACAAATGAATCTCTGAGTGCATTGAAATTTCTGGGGTCAGTGGAAATTCAATCAGCTCCCTGCTCAACCTCAAGTGACTGATCAGATGATATCAGTTTATTGTCATTTTCTATGTATCAGCAAAAGGTTTGGGTTTTTACACTAAAGTTTATAAAAAAAGACCAAATAAAATAAAAAGTAAATAAGGATATATGACAAAGAGCACAATTTGAAATGACTACTGCTGTCAGTGCAATCTCACCCCCCTTGGTTTGGAGACCTGTTAGTCACAGGAGTGTCACTGATGGCTCAGTTGCCTATAGCACATAACAGTGTAATGACTACATATTCTACAGATAAGAAAAAGCCTGTTTTTCAATAATGAACCAGTTGACTCACATAAACCCCATGAGTCATATCTGTAGGAGAGCGCAGTGTATGTCTCCCTCTGTCCTACCATCTGGCAACATTGTGCAATTGAATGACTTTGTGGATACCGAGTTAAACAAAACAACTGCAATATATTAAAATGAAATGTTTAATTTAGCAAAATTTAGAAAAAATGTAATCTAATTCCTGGTGACACTGAGTGCATGTTTAAGAATAGTGTATTATGATATGATACCTAATGATTCATGAATACCGTATACAATTTAAAACATTATACATTAAGATGACAGCTCTATTTACCGTGTTTCCCGAAAATAGGGCGCACCCCGAAAATAGGGCGCCCCGGGGATTTGGCCTGGGTGCCTAATATAAGGCACCCCCCGAAAATAGGACGTGGCAGGCAAAAAAAAAATTCATACTCACCTACTCTGCCTCTGCCATTCTTCATCCGGAGCTTGCCGCCGCCGCTGCTTCATGTCACCCGGTGTGTGTACATACGGTAGCCGGGCCCGCAGATGTACAATTGTAAGCCATCAGCCAATCAGGCGGTTGCTGGCATCTGATTGGCCGCAGCATTAGCGTACATCTCCTATACAGAGGACATCTGCGACCGCTCAGCGTAGATGTACGGTAATGCCGCGGCCAATCAGATGCCAGCAGCCGCCTGATTGGCTGATGGCTTACCATCTACGGCGCTCGGCTATGTACGCACCGGGGACATCAAGTGGCGGCGGAGGAGGCGGAGGTAAGCTCCGGCATGCTCCGGCCGGCTCCAGTGATGTGTGTGTGGCTGTGTGTGTTCTGTGCTGTGTTGTGTGTCTGTGTGTGGTGTGTGTGTGGTGTGTGTTTGACTGTGTGTGTGTTTGACTGTGTTTGTGTGGTGTGGCTAGAGGGATGTTGGAGGATGATGGGGGCTACAGAGGGACAGTGGCGGATGATGGGGTCTAGGGATAGTGGAGGATGATGGGGGCTACAGAGGGATAGTGGAGGATGAGGGGGCTACAGAGGGATAGTGGAGGATGAGGGGGCTACAGAGGGATAGTGGAGGATGAGGGGGCTACAGAGGGATAGTGGGGGATGAGAGGGCTACAGAGGGATAGTGGAGGATGAGGGGGCTACAGAGGGATAGTGGAGGATGAGGGGGCTACAGAGGGATAGTGGAGGATGAGGGGGCTACAGAAAGATAGTTGAGGATGATGGGGGCTACAGAGGGATAGTGTAGGATGCTTAATATAAGGGCCCCCCCCCCCACCGAAAAAAAGACATGGTCCATCTTTGGGACCAAAAAAATATATAAGACGGTGTCTTCTTTTCGGGGAAACACGGTAGCTGGGTCTACACGGCGACCTGTGTCTCAAGGCAGCACTTCTTAGAGCTCACCTTTTTCTGTAAAAAATGTCCAGATTTCAGACAAGTCGCACATACAGCTGAAACCAGAAGTTTACATACACTTCATAAAAAGACACATGCATAGGTCCATTAGGATTACCATAATTATTATTGCCAAATGCCATAATTAGGGATGGGCGAGTCTACTCGCTAGGACTCGTTACTCAGCGAGTAGTAAGGGACTCGCAGGACTCGGATGCGAGTTTCCCAGCGATTACTCGCACAGTAACGAGTCCAATGCAAGTCAATGGCAATCCTAGTTTTGTCAGAGTTTACTTTTTCTCACTCGCTAGACTCGCTATATCACATCGCTATGTAGCTTGAATCTCCCCAAATCATTTAAACAATCGCACCGCTTCACGGATACCCGCTGTCAGCAACGAGTCTGAGCGAGTCTGAGCGAGTCTACGAATCTGAGTCCTGTATACTGTATTCGGGACTCGTGAATACAGAATCTGTCATGTTCCGACAAGCTTCGAGACAGCCTAGCGTGTTAGGTCAGAAAACTTGTGAAGATGGACAAGCATGTTAGCCAATCATATTCAGTAATGCCACAGCCATGTTGGTTGTGGCAGGACTATGATTGGCTTCTGTCCATCGTGATGCCTATGTCATGTATGAGAGGCGAGGCTGTATATAAGCCTTGCCACCACCATTTCCTCCACATTCCTGTGACGATCTGAGCTAGTGCAGGGTGAGGTAGATGCTGGAGCAGATCATAGGGAGTGTCAGTCAGTGTAGGGAAATTTCAAGATTCCTTATATTTAACCCAAACAGCTCTTCTGAGAGCAACCAGGAGGACAGAGGAGAGTCGGCTTATTTCGTGTTTGCTAAAAGCATGGTGTGTGCTGGAGCAAATCGCTTGCCTCGCCTCATCGGCGCCAAATAAGACAAACACATGCGAGTTTGGCCTCGGACACAGCAGCAAAAAATTGTTGCGAGTGGGGTTTCCAAAACGACAATGCGAGCGCTTTCCGAGACACATCTGCAATTTGTAAATCGCACATTATTCGCTATTACTCGCTTCCCCATTCATTAAAATTGGACTCGCTAGACTCGCAACGAGTAGTGAGTCCCGGGCTCGGACTCGCTAGAGTCAAGCGATTTCGAGTAATTTAGGACTCACCCATCACTAGCCATAATAATTAGAGATAGAGAATGTTTAAGGCATTTTTATTACTTTCTGCAAAGTCAAAAGTTTCATATATTTCATTAGTATTTGGTACCATTGCCCTTAAACTGTATGACTTGGGTCTAATATTTTGGATATCTTTCCATATGCTTCTCACAATAGTTGGTAGAAAATTGGGCCCATTCCTTCTGACAGAACAGGTGTAACTGAGCCATGTTTGTAGGTCACCTTGCTGGCACCTGCCTTTTCCCCTTTGCCATAAATTTTCAATAGGATTGAGATCGGGGCTTTGTGATGTCCACTCCAAAACATTGACTTTGTTATCCTTAAGCCACTTTGTAACCAGTTTGGATGTAAGCTAAGGGTAATTGTCCATTTGGAAGACCCATTTTCACCCTAGCTTTAACTGCCTGGCTGATGTTTTGAAATGTTGCATCAGTATTGCCACATAATCTTCTTTCTTCATGATGCCATGTATATTGTGAAGTGCATCAGCCCTTCCTATAGCAAAACAATCCAAAACATGATACAGTTCAATTTTACTTTCGCTAGACCACAGGACATGTGTCCAAAAATATATGTATTTGTTCTTTGTGTCTGTGTGCATTTGCAAAAATTAATCTGGGTTTTTATGTTTCTTGTGGAGTAATAGCTTCACTGTGGATAATGACACAATCTTACCAGCTTCTGCCATCATCTTCACAAGGTCTTTTGCTTTTGTTGTTGGGTTGAAATGCATATGTCAGACCAAAGCACATTCATCTCTGGGACACAGAACCCGTCTCCTTTCTGAGCATTATGATTGCTGGACATTCCCATCTTGTTTGTACTTGCATATAATTGTTTGTACAGATGAACGAGGCACCTTCAGGTATCTGGAAATTGCACTCAAGCATGAACCAGACTTGTGCAAGTCCACAATTCTCTTTCTGATATCTTGGCTGATTTTTTTAGACTTTCCCATGATGCCACACAAAGAAGTGTGTTTCAGGTGTGTATTAAAATACATCCACAGGTGTGTCTCTAATTAACTCAGGTGCTGTCAATAAACCTACCAGAAGCTTCCAAACACATGACATCATCACATGGGTTGTCCAAAATTGTTTAAAGGCAAGTAATCTTAAGCCCCCATCACACTAAGGGTACCTTTACACGCGGCAACTTTTCTAGGAATTTCACTTGCAACTTACTGGTTGCAGTGAAATCATGGATACATTGTTCATCTTGTTGCTGTGTACAAATGGAACAATGTCTCCATTATTTCACTGCAACCAGTAAGTTGCCAGTGAAATTCCTAGAAAAGCTGCCGCGTGTAAAGGTACCTTAAGAGAGATCACTAGCAAGATCGCTGCTGAGTCACATGTTTAGTAACGCAACAGCGACCTCAACAGCGATATAGCTTTGTGTGACACGTAGCAGCGATTAGGCCCCTGCTGTGAGATCGCTGATTGTTACAAACCCTTCTGGGCCATTTTTTGGTCTTCGGTCTCCCGGTGGGCAGCATGCATCACTGTGTTTGACAGGGACAACGACCAACGATCTCAACACTACACCCAAGAGTGACAGGGTCCCAACGACTGCTGACTAGTTGCTGCGTCGCTGGTGAGATCTGACTGTTTGACATCTCACCAGCGATCAGATAGCGATGCCTCTGCGATCCCTACCAGGTCGGATCGATGTCGGGATCGCTGGTGCATCGCCAACTGTGACGGAACCTTAATGGGATCCTGTCACCTCCAAAACACCTCCTAAGCTATCAAAACATGTCCCTGCAGCATCCCATCACTAATCTCACACTCCTTTTGTCTCCTAAAAGCATCCTGTGAAAGTGGAGAAAAACGTTTTAATACTTACTCATTAGTGATTATAATTAGCAGGGGCCATATTCTTTAATCACCAGGGGGTGTTGTTTTGCAGCTCCAGGATCCAGCCCTCTCTCTGTCTGTGCTGCTGTGAAACTGAAACTGAAGGCAGGACTTGATTTGCATTCTGTGAGTGATAGAGAAGGGGGAGGGCAAAGCCTGCACAAGCACAGCAAACACACAGAGACAGGGTGGATCCTGGAGCTGCAAAACAGCCCGCCTTGGTGACTAAAGAATATGGCCCTGCTAATTATAATCACTAATGAGTAAGTATTAAAACGTTTTTATGCACTTTCACAGGATGCTTTTAAGAGACAAAAGGAGTGTGAGATTAGTGATAGGATGGTGCAGGGACATGTTTTGGTAGCTTAGGAGGCATTTTGGAGGTGACAGGATCCCTTTAAGTGTATGTAAATTAGTGACTTTGGAGAAAGTAATAAATTGCCTTAAAACATTCTCTCACATTATTCTGGCATTTGGCAAATATAATAATTCTGGTAATCCAACTGACCTAAAAACGTATCAATATTCATACAATATCCAACCTGGATACAAATGTGATCAAAAAGTCCGAAAGACTCGAAGGGATGTAAACACTTTACAATTTTTTTAGGATACTGTAACAAGTTTTTTTCCATACACATTTCATAAATAATGAAAAAGGGGGAGACATACAATACAGCAACAATGAGCTCTGAAAATATCATAATGCAAGATTCTATATACTAGAGGTAGTCTCTGACGGTTACAATAGGGGGTAGACCCTGTGACTGTACAGTGGTATATGCAATATCTGGACAATGTCGTGGTGTGTATGATATGGGCCAATTAAATCTGGTGTCCTAAGGACTATCGATCAAATATTGGGTCAATGGTGGACCTTATCAAATTGCTGCAACATGCATAAGGCTGGGCTAATATTGAGACAGATCTCTTACAAGCATCAAACAGATCTAAAGTCTCACCAAATTTACCCCTTCCATTATCCAACCATGAAACCATATTTGGCATGCATTATAATGATGGTCAGCTCTAATTCATCACTAAGATTGCACCACCATGCCACGTTTTATGTGTTGTTATTTAAATGGCGTCAAGTATATAACTAATCAAAAGGGCTAACAGTGACACATGCAGTAAGTGTCAGGCTCAATGCCTTTCCACAACCCCTAATCTGTACCATGATTATTGATTGTTTAGGAGCTTCTTAACATGTAGGGGGAATTGTGGCACTGCCTCCCCGCCCTGGAGAGTCCTGCTACAGTTGGTTTCATGTGATTGTAAAATTGCAAATGTTGAATGCTACAATTGTGTGATGTGACCAACTTGTTGCCTGTGTATAAATGACTACTTTCCTGGCATCTTCAGGATAAGTAGGTTAATAGTGGTGGGGTAGTTTGCACACCCCGCTAAGGGTGAGGATTGAGTAACAAAAAGGGGTTGACAAAATGGGAGAAGAGAGAGATTACTATATGGAAGAAGTGAGAGATGCTGCGTGGTGAGTTGGAGCCCAATTTACTTTGGTGAACCTTTGGGTCGAACTTGGGTCCTGGACATGTAGTGGTTCAAAATTAGCGGAACCGGGTTGCATCAGTCAGAAAACTATGTTCCTTCAGGTTGAGTATATGGGAAACGTCCCAAGTAGAGTCCATCTTTCTCTGGAGGTAACTTAAAGATTCCCTCGGTTGCCAGAGGCTCCTGGGCTCTGGTGAGTGGGCTGTAGATGTGTGGCGGAGGTGTGTCTTTCTCGTTGGCCTTTTCAAAGTGTAGCTGCACTAAATCTCTGAGGGTGAAATGGAGTGGATCCAAGAAGACTGTATGATCCATGGAAGTAAAATTATGCTAACGGGGAGTATGACAGGCTTGAGCTTCAGGGACTCAATTGCATCTGTCAAATTGACTGTAACTGTAAATGATGCAACCGCATTCGTGGGAAAAGAACATGCCCGCAATATGTAAGTGAATCCCTGGTTATCTAAAGTGCATCGTAAAGTTTTAGTTTTGAAGAGAAAGTTGGACATGTCTATCTGTCATTACAAGGAAAAGAACTGTTACGTTTTATCTGTGTGCACTGGGGAGGAAGCCAGGGAACGAAGTACTTTCAAAAGGCTTGTGCTTATCAATGTGAACTGAATCATTCAGAGGGCAAAGGCTGCTATTGTTCTCATCACACAGGTTTTGTTTACTTGTGCTGCTGAGAACGATGATCATTTTTCCAGTATGAAAAATCATTGATCCTAATCTATGGGTATTTTGCTGATTTATTGGTGATCGACAGCTTATTTACACAGCAAGATTATCATGGCACAAGCATTGCTAGAAACATTGGTTCACAATAATCTTGCACTGCAAATGGACCTTTAAGTGCAAGCCTAGCATTGGAAATAAACGTCTCACCCCAGGTGAAAATTATAATCCCCATAAAAGTACTGCAAAACTGGTCATACACATTTGACAGCTGTCAACTACCTCTCCTGACTCTCCCGTATACAGGATACCTAAGCAGGAACTTATCTCAAGGGAAAATGAAAGGATCATTAATTGAAATTCCAAAGACTAGGTCCCTTTTTTCCTCAATATCATCAGTCTGGAAATTGTTGGGAGGCTCCACATTTAATGAATGGTCAGATTTTTACCTAATGTTTTTGATGGCTTTCAGGACTTATCAAAATGTTATTTATATCCCTATGTGTTTCAGTACTCATATTAATAAATCAATTCATGCAGGGCTCACCAGGGGCCGAGTACAGGGATTCTTTTGTGCAGTAGTTAGTGGCATCATAGGTAGTATATGGTTACCCACTCCCTGATAGGTAGCATTATGATATAAGAAGTTATCAAGGAAGTTGGGATCCACCTCTGGTTTTATCTACAAGATTGGTATTATTAATCATGAAGGCACATGAGCATGAGAATTGCTGTATATAATTCCTGTACAATCAACATTGGTTTTGGGTAGAAATATCCGGAGTTGGTTCAGCGCTTCTTGAAACGATCCGAGGGACTATGGCTAGGGTCACACTTTGAAATATAATTGCATTCACCGCATCCAGATCCGGATGCAGTGAATGCAATTTGCTTCAGACAAGACGCAATCCGGTAACCGGATTGCCGTAACCGCAATCCGGTGACCGGATTGCTCCGGATGTGTAATCCGGAGCAATCCGGATACCGGATAGTTTGCTTATCCCTGCTGCCGCAGGGAATGAGCAAACTATAAAATCTGTGAATAAAGTTTTAATAATCATAATAATTGTGCCCTTCATGTCTCTAGGGGGTGCCCACCCCTAGAGACATGCTGTATACTCAGGTTGGCATGTAATAGGTTAATATCTTATGTACAGTAAGCCAACTCCTGTCGGCTCTGTACAATTTTATGAACGAAGCCGCAGCTCCCCTGTGAGCAGCGCTCATACTATACGTAATGTACGTATAGTATGTGTGCTGTCCAGGGTCCTGTAGGCTTATATAGTAGATCTATGGTGCTGCGCAGCCCATGGATCTACTGTAAATGCCTGCAGGACCTCGACAGCGCACATACTACTACGTACATTATGTATAGTATGAGCGCTGCTCACAGGGGAGCTGCGGCTTCATTCATAAAATTGTACAGAGCCGACAGGAGTAGGCTTACTGTACATAAGATAATAACCTATTACATGACAACCTGAGTAGGTAGCGTGTCTCTAGGGGGGGTGGGCACCCCCTAGAGACATGAAGGGCATAATTATTATGATTAATAAAGCTTTATTTTACAGTTAAGCACTCTGCTTATCCCGGCGGCAGCCAGGATAAGCAAAGTATATACGGTTACTGCATTGCTCAGGATTACACATCCTGAGCAATGCGGTTACCGCATTGCAGTTGATAGAACCGCTCCGAAAACTGCAGCCTGCATGATTTCTCACGCAGGCTGCAGAGCCGGATGCGGTAACCGGATTGCTTGTAAAGCAATCCGGTTTTTAGAATGGGCACCTATGAGGAGCGTTTACTGCTCCGGTTTTGAACTTTTTAAAAGCTCAAAACCAGATCAGGTTAAAAACAAAAAAAAAAAAACGCAAGTGTGACCCTAGCCTGAGATCTGCTCCCTCTCTCCTTCCTGTGTCTCCCCTTACTTTAGGCCCTATAGTTCTAAAGGGCCTTATCCTATATGAACAATCACCAAAGAATTGACATAAAGATATACATAAAGTAACTACTGTAACTCTACAGCCCAGTACTACCAGCATGAAGAACTTAGACATTTGGTAAACGTGTTTAGGTTATATCAGGTCATACCTTCTTCTTTTTATGCTTTCTCTTCTTGATATGTTGTATTCAGATAATTGTGGTATATTGCCCTTGGAACTTTCAAAACAATATGCGTGGTTTTGGGCTATTAATACGAATATTGCATAATATGTTCTTATACCAGAGCTTTACTGAGCAGAACAAATATGAGAAAAATGTCCCCTTCAAAATCTACAAGATGTCATAACCTGACAATGAAATTAGCCAATCCTACATGAAATAGAAAGATCCAGGTGTTACTCTTTGCTCTTGGGGTGGTTGTTTCGCTGCAAAGGTGGTATGTCTGCCTGGTCCTTATATTTAAAACTGTCCAGACTGAGAATGAAATCCCATAAGAATGTGATGGAGTCGTAATGAAAATGAGCTATGTAATCACCTTCTGTTCATAAGAGGATAGATGTTTTACCTTAATTCACATTACCCCAAATGATTTTTATAATCCTTGGGTCAAGGTGTTTAGGAAACAATGTAAAGAGTATTTACTTTATTTCACTTCTTTTAGTTGGGATTAGAGAAGGTCCTGAATCATACAAAAACAGTTCCCATGTTCTCTGAGCATCAGATCAGGCTCTGGTATCAATCTCGTCCTATTTACATATTGAACACCGAAGAAGCATGTTGTGTGACCTAATGCAGGGCTTTCATGGCTCCTCTTACACTAGAATGCCTGGACACTTCTCTACTCAGCTTTTCAAAGCTCCATTTGTTATTAGAAATGTGAAGACAGAGCACAGAGAACTTTAGGGTTTCCGAGTATTGTTTCATGTTATGTCCTGACAGGGTCAGAAGTACACTCAACTACAAATAAATGTGTTTCTTTTATCTTCACTTCCTTTTTTTATTGGTATGTTAGAGAAACACGTAGCAGATGGTACATATGACATGAATGGTCTCAATATGCTTTTTAAGAATTCAAAGGAAAATATTTTGATGAAACCCAACAGTAGTACTATGTGTGTGTATATGTGTGTATATATATATATATTACCACAATCATCAGCAGCTATAATTTTGTTACATATGTATATATATATTATATGTGTGTGTATATATATATATATATATATATATATATATATATACACACAGTGCATTGTGGAAGTATTTGGCCCCTTGACCTATTCAACCTTTTGCCACATTTCAGGCTTCACACATACAGATATAAATTCTAATATTTTTGTGAAGAATCAACAACAAATGGGACACAATCGTGAGGTGGAACGAAATTTATTGGATATTTTAAACTTTTTTAACAAATAAAAAACTGAAAGCGGGGCATGCAATATTATTCGGCCCCTTTACTTTCAGTGCAGCAAACTCACTCCAGAAGGTCAGTGAGGATCTCTGAATGATCCAATGTTGTCCTAAATGACTGGTAGTGATAAATAGAATCTACGTGTGTGTAATCAAGTCTCCGTATAAATGCACCTGCTCTGTGATAGTCTAAGGGTTCTGTTTCAAGTGCAGAGAGCATCATGAAGACCAAGGAACACACCAGGTAGGTCCGAGATACTGTTGTGGCAAAGTTTAAAGCCGGATTTGGATACAAAAACATTTCCCAAGTTTTAAACATCTCAAGGAGCACTGTGCAAGCAATCATATTGAAATGGAAGGAGTATCTGTCACGCTGGGAGTGGGGAAGACACCCAGCGTAGGATAACGACGGGGGGGGGGATCAGGAGTCCCTAATGCTAAGGGCACAAGAAGGAGACGGTGACCCCTAGACTTCCTAGAGCTGACCCTGTCTGCCCTAACGTCCCTATACAGTCTCCTCAACTGTCGCCGACCACGAACCTCGTCCCTCTCTGATCCTAGATCTATCTTATCTAAGGATCAGATGGAGAGGTTCACTAGACCCCTCCACTATCAACTAAAGACAAACACCAGGGAAGACAGACATTTGGGAAAAGGAAACACTTATCTGACAGCAGAACACAGCAACCTCCACAATCTCAGCTTCTGCTGGAGCAAGGATAAAGTGTGCACAAGGAACTATCACCTGCACCGAGGAAGGGTAATGAACCTCCTTATAAAGGTGGAAGGAGTCTGCTGGGTCCTAGTGACCTACAACATTGGTGGATAAAACCAGACCGAGCGCAAGACCTCCACAGCCGTCTCCCTATAATAGAGAGATCTCATCACACCTTCTTTCCATCAACACAGAAGGTAAATGCTCCTGAAAGAGACGGACCATCCTCCACCATTATGGCTGGTGGGCCAAGCGCTGGGATCGTCTGCGCGTGGCCTCCACCCTGTCATCCGTGCCACCCGTGACAGTATCAGACCACTACAAATCTACCAAGACCCGGCCGTCCCTCTAAACTTTCATCCTGAACAAGGAGAAGACTGATCAGAGAAAAGGCCCATGATCACTCTGGATGAACTGCAGAGATCTACAGCTGAGGTGGGAGAGTCTGTCCATAGGACAGCAATCAGTCGTACACTGCACAAATCTGGCCTTTATGGAAGAGTGGCAAGAAGAAAGACATTTCTCAAAGATATCCATAAAAAGTCTCATTTGAAGTATGCCACAAGCCACCTGGGAGACACACCAAACTGTGGAATAAGATGCTCTGGTCAGATAAAACAAAAAATGTATCAACCAGGAGATACCAACTTATTAAAGTTAAAATTATCTTTTTATTTGTATCAAAAAAGTTAAAATAAAGGACCAACAATTAGACAAACATGTGCAAGTATATACAACTCGGGAGCCTAGCACTATATAATGTACAAGACTTTAACCAGAAAGGTCATAGATAGGGCATCCACAGGCATCCATAGGGCATCCACAGGCATAGGATGGCTGCATGGAAGTCTATCTAGGCCCCTTGATGCCCATTTCTTGGATGCCCAACATTATGACGATACATTAGATATCCTGAAGAATTATAGAGTCAATTTATTATTTTGAAATATTTGGGGTACTCTCGCCCATTGGAGATACCATTTGTCTGGCACGTATCGTCATAAGAACGAACATTAATTCCAAAAAACACCAAAAAACTTCTGATGAGCCTTCTGATATAGGAGAAGGCGAAACGCGTCAAGCGTTGGTGGTTTATTTTATGTTACTTTCGGGAACCGATTAACCTGAGGAAGGTCATTAGCATACGAAGGTTCAAAACCCTGTCCGATATCTATATTTGGTTTTGATATGTGCTTTTTCTCCCTTTCATAATGTTGCTTCCTCTTTTGTTACTCCCAGTGAGACATCAGAGTTTAAACATCTGTATACATTGTGATACCCTATGGGTGACATACATGGAAATTGACTGTGTAAAAATCTATGACCTTTCTGGTTAAAGTCTTGTACATTATATAGTGCTAGGCTCCCGAGTTGTATATACTTGTACATGTTTGTCTAATTGTTGGTCCTTTATTTTAACTTTTTTGATACAAATAAAAAGATAATTTTAACTTTAATAAGTTGGTATCTCCTGGTTGATAAATATCATAATTTGTTACCTCCTAAAACATTCTACTATATGGTATAATACCAGATAAAACAAAAATCAAACTTTTTGGTCACAATGCAAAACGATATGTTTAGCATTAAAGCAACACAGCTCATCACCCTCAAAACACCATCCCCACTGTCAAACATTGTGGTGGCAGCATCATAGTTCGGGTCTGCTTTTCTTCAGCAGGGACAGGGAAGATGGTTAAAATTGATGGGAAAATGGAAGGAGCCAAATACAGGACCATTCTCGAAGAAAACCTGTAGGTGTCTGCAAAACACCTGAGATTGGGACGGAAATTTATCTTCCAACAATACAATGATCCCAAACATAAAGCAAAATCTATGATCGAATGGTTCAAAAATATACGTATCCGGGTATTAGAATGGTCAAGTAAAAGTCCAGACCTTAATCCAATCGAGAATCTGTGGAAAGAGCTGAAAACTGCTGTTCACAAACGCTCTCCATCCAACCTCACTGAGCTCCAGCTATTTTGCAAGGAAGAATGGGCAAGAATTTCAGTCTCTTGATGTGCAAAACTGATAGAGACATACCCCAAGCGACTTGTTGCTGTAATCGCAGCAAAAGGTGGTGCTACAAAGTATTAACTCAAGGGGGCCGAATAATATTGCACGCCCCACTTTTCAGTTTTTTATTTGTTAAAATAGTTTAAAATATCCAATAAATTGTGTTCCACTTCACGATTGTGTCCCACTTTTTGTTGATTCTTCACAAAAAAATGAGAATTTATGAATCTTTATGAATCTTTATGTTTGAAGCCTGAAATGTGGCAAAAGGTTGAAAAGTTTGAGGGGGCCAAATACTTTCACAAGGCACTGTATATATGTGGCGCCCCTGCGGATCCAGTCACCACAGAGCTACTGCACCCCTGTTAGGGTGTTGTATCCCACTCTCGGGTATAAGGGACACAGACGGGTACCAGGACACCCAGGCCACACACTACACTTGGTTCAGGTCAGGGTTAGGGTGAGATTGCTCCTATGAGAGAGCACAATCCCTGATCCTGTTTGGAAAGAGAAACCATTGTAGTGGAGATGGGTGGAGAGAAAGTAGTAAGAGGGAGCACGTGGGAGGAGTGAAGTTAGAAAGCACACACATAGATGACATGGGACACGTGACAGAGGGTATAAATAGAGTGGGAAAGAACTAAAAGGGAGGAGAGACAGTTGAACAGCAGAAGAGAGACCGTTGAACAGTTAGAGTCGAGTTGGAGGGAAGCAAGAGTAAAGAGCCTGTCAGAGAGAGAGGAAAGAACCTGAGAGAAGTGTCCAGAGGTCTGGAGCTAGTGGGAGCTCATCCTGAGGCCAGAGTGAGGAGCAGAGAAAGAGAACGAGGTAGCTCCAGGAGGGCGAAAGGGTCACAGAGGCACAGGCAGTGAGCAATCCACCCGTGGGGCTCGTATCCATTGTCAGGCGCAAGCAGTGGAGGGACCAGGCCGGAGAACAGGGGCACCAGGACCCCAAAACTAGTGGAGAGGACAGACAAGGCTCAGCTAGCAACCCGGACGCTGTGGTACTTCCATGGTGACACAGTTGACAACCGCACATATCTGCTGAAAAGGTGGCAAAGAGAGGGTTAATGGGAGATACTGCAGGTTGAGCTCTAAGAAAAACCACAGCTACAAGCTCACAGCTCTGTGTGGCAAGGCGCAAGGCAGGAGGGCGAAGCAAGCACAGTGTGAAACGATCGAGGAAGGAAAGAGAAGGGGTACCAGTTACATGTCATCCTACTACCCAGGAGTAGCTGGATCCTGCCTCTGAGAACCCAGACAATCGAGGAAGGAAAGAGAAGGGGTACCAGTTACATGTCATCCTACTACCCAGGAGTAGCTGGATCCCTGCCTCTGAGAACCCAGACAATCGAGG
Organism: Allobates femoralis; assembly: GCA_033576535.1. Classification (NCBI taxonomy): domain Eukaryota; kingdom Metazoa; phylum Chordata; class Amphibia; order Anura; family Aromobatidae; genus Allobates; species Allobates femoralis. Next base: position 123,104,975 of record JARQOC010000001.1, read on the forward strand.
AAGGAAAGAGAAGGGGTACCGAGGCCCTCTTCCATCTCTTCGGGGAAGTCCTTGTCCTCCATGATGACATCCGGGTCCTCCGCTGCCATCTGGCTCCTGCGTCTATACTCCCAGTCTCCTGTTTCTTCTTTGGGCGGTTATCTCGCTGGGCGTTTCTCTTCTCTGGGCATGAGTGAATGCGGTCATGAGTGAGGGAGTAAGTGAGTGTGGACATGAGTGAATGTGGGCATGAGTGAGTGGGTATGAGTGAGTGCAGGCATGAGTGAGGGAGTGCGGGAATGAATCAATGATTGTGGGTGTGAGTGCAGGTGTGCATGAGTAAGGGTGAGTGTGGGTGACTGAAGGGGTGCGTGAGTGCAGGAAGGCATGAGTGAGTGCGGGTGTGAGTGCAGGCATGAGTGAGTGCAGGTGTGAGTGAGTGTGGGTGTGAATGAGTGCAGGTGTGAGTGCAGGTTGAGAAATGTGAGTGCAGACTGAGGGGGGAGAGTAACTGGCTGCTGTGTTACAGGACCTTTGGTATGTCACAGTCACATGACTGACATCACTGCAAGCCCTGTCAGGTCAGCGTGTGTGACGAAGGTGTCTGGGGACTGTGCGGGTGTGTCGCATGCAGTGGCGGTGGTTGCAGCAGGAGTGCAGCAGCTGTGCGGCAGAGGGCGGTGGGGTTTGTAGTGGCAATCGCCATATCAGGAGACCCATCACTTGGGTGTCCCAATATGACTTCTGGCATTCTTCCGGTCGGATGGAAATGGATGACGGAAAACATAAAGTGAGTATCATAATAGATAAGTAAGCTATTAGCACTTAAATTTTTCAAAGCATTCTTGCTTCAAAGCACCTACAGTGGTGTGAAAAAGTGTTTGCCCCCTTCCTGATTTCTCATTCTTTTACGTTTCTCACACTTAAATGTTTGAGATCATCAATCAAATTTATAGATTAACTCATCTCTCTTATCTCAAAGTCACATTTCACCACATGCGCACTTGACCCGCTCCCATCCATCTCATCAACAACCTTGCCACAGTCTCCATCCCAACGCTAACTCATCTCTTCAACCTATCACTAACAACTGGTGTCCGTCCCTCATCCTTCAAACAAGCCTTGATCACGCCCATCCTCAAAAAACCCTCGACACATCCTCTATATCTAGCTATCACCCCATATCACTTATCCCTTATGCCTCAAAACTGCTGGAACAGCATGTCCATTTTGAACTATCCTCACACTTCTCCTCCTGTTCCCTCTTTCACCGGTTACTATCTGGCTTCCAACCACATGACTCAACTGAAACTGCCCTAAATAAAGGTTACCAATGACCTACTAACTGCCAAAAGCAACCAACACTACTCTGTCCTCCTTCTCCTGAACCTATGTTCTGCCTTCGACACTGTAGACCATTCCTTCCTTTTACAGATTTTGTCATCTGTTGGTATTACAAACTTGGCCTCTCCTGGATCTCTTCATATCTAACAGAACAAACATTAAGTGTCTCCCTCTTCCACACCACCTTCTCACCTCACCCCTATCTGTTGGTGTCCCCCAAGGTTCAGTTCTTGGACTTCTGTTTTTCTCCATCTACACCTTCGGCCTGGGACAGCTCATAGAGTCCCACGGCTTCCAGTATCATCAATGTAGATCTACCTCTCTGGACCTGACATGACCTTCTTACTCACCAAAATCCCACAATGTCTGTCCGCTATCTCATCTTTCTTTTGTGCTCAATTTCTAAAACTGAACGTGGACAAAACAGAATTCATTATCTTTTCTCTTCCTCACTCTACTTCTCCACCAGATGTAACTATCAAAGTCAACGGCTGCTCATCCACCCCAGTCCAGCATGCTCAGTGCCTCAAGGTAATCCTCGACTTTGCCCTCTCCTTCAAGGCACATATCCAAGCCCTTGCCATATCGTACCAACTCTAACTCAAAAATATTTCCCAGATCCATACATTCCTTAATCAAGAAACGGCAACAGTACTAATGCATGCCTTCATCTTCTCCCGCCTCGACTACTGCAACCTCCTGTTCTATAGCCTCCTCTCTAGCACTATTACACCCCTTCAATATATCCTAAACTCTGCTGCCTGACTAATCCACTTGTCTCCTTGCTACTCCCCAGTCTCTCCTTTCTGCCAAGCCCTTCACTGCCTCCCCATTTATCAGAGGTCCTGGTTCAAAACCCTAACTACGACATACAAACCAATCTGCCTCCTCCATACACCTGTGACATGATGTACTTACCTACACGCAACCTGCAATCCTCACAAGATCTCCTTTTCTTCTCTCCTCTTATCTCCTATTAGCACAACCACATACAAGATTTCTCCCGTGCAGCCCCCAAACTCTAGAAGTCTCTGGCACAACATATCAAACTCTCACCTACCCTGGAAACCTTCAAAAGGAACCTGAAGGTCCAGCTCTTCTGACAAGTCTACAACCTGCAATGATCCTCAGTCCACTGTACCTCTGCATGACCAGCCCTACCCTCTCCTAGTATATCCTCACCCATCCCCTGTAGACTGTGAGCCCTTGCAGGCAGGGTTCACACCTACTGTATCCTCACCCATCCCTTGTAGAGTGTGAGCCCTCGCAGGGAGGGTCCTCTCACCTCCTGTACCTGTTTGTACCTTGTATTGTTTATGAATATTGTACTTGTCTATGTATGCCATGACAATGCACCATCTCATGCTGCAAAGAATTCCTATGTGTCATTGGCTGCTATGGGCATAAAAGGAGATAAACTCATGGTGTGGCCACCATCTTCCCCTGACCTCAACCCTATAGAAAACCTTTGGAGTATAATGAAGCAAAAGATCTATGAGGGTGGGAAGCAGTTCACATCAAAACAGCAGCTCTGGGAGGCTATTCTAACATCATGCAAAGAAATACAAGCAGAAACTCTCCAGAAACTCACAAGTTCAATGGATGCAAAAATTGTGAAGGGATATCAATGAAGTGTTCATATATAAACATGTAACTTGGCCTGTTAGGATGTTTTGGAGTTAAATAGCTTTTTATTTCCGTGAATGTGACCTCTTAATGCTGCAAATTCAACAAATGAGCATTTTCAGTTCTTTCAAACATATCAAATGTTTAGAAACTCTACTGTGCCTAATTATTTGGAACAGTGCATTTAGAGGTATTTTTTAAATTTTGAAGATTATACTGTTATCATTGGGAGGTTTCTTCAATAAAATTCGATGTATACTCTAACGGGTGATGACTTTTATTACACTGACTGTCATTTGCACCGACCATTTTGGAAAATCAGGGAAAAAGAACATTTGCATAATCATTTGGTATATGGTGTAATAATAATAAAAATATTAGACAAAGATAACACAAACACAAAATGCAGTTTATAAATGAAGGTATTTATTATTAAGGGAAAAAGAAATCCAAACCTAAAGGGGCCTATGTGGACCTTAGCTGCAACAACTGCAAACAAGCGTTTGTGATAAGTGGCGATGAGTCTTTTAGGCTAGGGTCACACATGCTTTTTTTTTTTTTTTTAAATCCTGATCCAGTTTTGAGCTTTTAAAAAGCTCAAAACCAGAGCAGGAAACGCTCCTCAAAGGAGCCCATTATAAAAACCGGATTGCTTTACAAGCAATCTGGTTACCGCATCCGGCTCTGCAACCTGCGTGAAATATCATGCAGGCTGCAGTTTGTGGAGCAGTTCTGTGCCCCGCAATGTGGTAACCACATTGCTCAGGATGTGTAATCCTGAGCAATGCGGTTAACGTATATACTTTGCTTATCCCGGCTGCCGCCGGGATAAACAAAGTGTTATCACTGTGCTAAAACCTTTAATATTACTAATAACTGTGCCCATCATGTCTCTAGGGGGTGCCCAAACCCCCTAGAGACATGCTACCTACTCAGGTGGCATGTAATAGGTTAATATCTTATGTATAGTAAGCCGACTCCTGGCAGCTCTGTACAATTTTATAAATGAAGCCGCAGCTCCCCTGTGAGCAGCGCTCATACTATACGTAATGTATGTATAGTATGTGCACTGTCTGAGGTTCTGTACTCATTTACAGTAGATCTATGGGCTGCACAGCACCATAGATCTACTGTAAAAGCCTTCAGGACCCTGGACAGCACACATACTATACGTACATTACGTATAGTATGTGCACAGCTGACAGAGGAGTAGGCGGCTGCATTCATAAAAATGTACAGAGCCGACAGGAGCCGGCTTACTGCACAGGAGTAACTAACCTATTACATGCCCACCTGAGTAGGCAGCATGTCTCTAGGGGGGTGGGCACCCCCTAGAGACATGATGGGCACAATTATTAGTATTAGTAATATTAAAGGTTTTATTACACTGTTAACAGTTTGCTCATTCCTGCGGCAGCAGGGATGAGCAAACTGTATGGTAACCGGATTGCTCCGGATTACACATCTGGAGCAATCCGGTTACCGGATTGCGGCTTGTCTGAAGCAAATTGCATTCAACAGATCTGGATGTGGTGAACGCAATTCTATTTTAAAGTGTGACCCTAGCTTTACAACTCTCTGGATGTATTTTGGCCCAGTCATCTTTGCAGAATTGTTGTAATTCAGTCACATTGGAGACTTTTTGACCATGAACCGCCTTTTTAAGACTGGTTTAACACTGGCATTCCCCTCCGCAGCGTTATGCAGAGGGAACCGCCATGTGAGCGCAGCCAGAGCAAGCCCCTATGTTTATAATGGGAGCGCACGGTGCTGCGCTTGAGTGCGCATGACCGTTCGCTCCCATTCACTGCAATATGTGATTTGTACACAGGCGCATGCCTGCGCACAAATCACACACTCTCGTCCACACCAGGAATGCAACATGTCGCGTCCCTGGTGCGGACGAGAGTGTGTGATTTGTGCGCAGGCGTGCACCTGTGTACAAATCACATATTGCAGTGAATGGGAGCGCACGGTCATGCGCACTCAAGCGCAGCACCGTGCGCTCCCATTATAAACATAGGGGCTTGCGCTGGCTGCGCTCACATGGCGATTCCCCTCCGCAGAACGCTGCGGAGGGGAACGCCAGTGTGAAACCGGCCTAAGGTCATGCCACAGCATCTCAATCAAATTAAGGTCAGGACTTTGACTAGGTCACTCGAAAGTCTTAATTTTGTTTTTCTTAAGCCATTCAGAGGTAGACTTGTATTTTGTCAAATCAATAAAAAATAATTTACACTTTGTATTAATAGCATTCTAACTTTGCTACATTTTTTCTTCTTTGAGAGAACTCTTGCACAATATTTTTCCTTGTGACACCACTTAATTTAAGTAGATTTAACAAATCATGCATTTTTATGGGAAAAATGCACCAAATACTCATCAAAAAATGCACTGTGTGCACAACCATGAATTTTTCCTGCGTTTTTTAATGACTACATTGAAGTCAATAGGTGAAAAAATGCTGCAGAAACGCTCAAAGAATTGACATGCTACAGATTTTTTAATCGCCAAATCTACTTCTAATCTTCAAGGAAAAAAGCATCATGTGCACAACACTTATTACTGAATTCTCATTGACTTTACTGGCTTCAGGATGGGCATGCAATTCAGACAAAGATGCACCAAAAACATATCAATAACGCATACAAAAATGCACATAGCCTAAAACTTTTACAATGGATAGAAAAGTTTATAAAAACAGTTTATTGTATGATAACATGTTTTACATTATTTAGATGTGTCTTTCACTTAAAATGAACTGTTCACCTGAGTCATGCTGCCCAATCGACAGTACTAGTTGGATCTCTGGCTATGGTCCCTGATTCGATCTTTAAAGTGACAACCAGTCTATGCTTCATTCTGCTTGTGGATTGGGTACCAAGAATCATGGGACAAATACCATTTAAAGGAAAAATGTCAGGTCAAAAATCCATATGTAACTGATATAATTTTCTAATTCCTCACTTTAAACTCTTTCTATTGATGTATTTTTTTTATTTATATTTCCCTACTATCTTCTGTAAACTTCAAATAAAGAGATTCATTCCATCTGTCAATCACAGTAAGTAAGTCACTTAGTCCTCTGCTGTCCACTCCCTATAAGCATGAATATGCATGTCACATATTCCCATCACATCACTTCACAGGAGATCACTGGTAGAGGGCTGTATTCTCCTCCCTGCTCTCTCTGTCTGCAGCCATGAAAGAGGTGAAACACAACACAGAAACTGTCACAGCAGGATGCCTGCTTACCGAAACAGATGGAGTCTAGATAAGTCAGATCGGCAATAACTCTCTTCCTCCTTGTCATCAGAACAGAAGCTACTGAAACCTGACACTGCACTGTTAGCAAAGGGAGGAGGAAGCAGAGAGCTGCTGAGAGGGAGGAGGGAGGAGAGAGCTGCTGAGAGGGAGTGCATAATTATATGACAGTTTATACAGCACAGGGCTATTCCTGTTTTCTGATAATGGAGAGGACTAATCCAGGAGCGCACAGCAGTGTCTGACAATGCTGACAACATGGAAACTACAAATTGTACAATAATGACCTGACGATGTCCCTTTAAAAGAGCCTTGTTATCTAATAATGTGGCGCGTCAGCGGTCTGGTCGCCGCAAAGGGGTATTGCACTCAATAACTAGGTGTGGTATCTCATTCCAAAAGGAAAATAGGATAGTGAACCTCAGCCCCACCAAAAACAACCTCGTACCCAGGAGACCATGGGCGAACCTGAGAGGAGGGCACAGTCACAAGGGGGATAAAGGAAGAACAGATGGTAGGAAGTTAGTTGGTCGTAGTAGTCAGTAGTGAGTAGACAGTGAGTCGTGAGTGAGTTAGTGAGTGAGGAACATGCTGAAATGAAGTGTGCAGGAGAGAACAGATAAAACCTCAGGGGCACAGGTGCAGTGAGAACAGCCTGGGCACCCAGACCGGGACTAAGAAAGTCGGACGGAGGGGATGGTCAAGAACCAGGGGACTGGCCCTGAGTGTGGCCGGATGCTGCAAGCCCGAACCACCAAACCGGAGGTCACGCAGTCTCCAGGAGTGGTGACCGAAACACGGCGCATCCGCTGAGAAGGTAGCTGAACTAGGGTTAGAGGACACGGCCAGTCGCCTGACAGAACCTGTGGCTGCTGGATCGGGGCACTGCGTGCGAAGGCACTGATAGGAGAGGCGAAGACATAGCACTGGGAGTAAGAGGCCAGAGAACCGAGAGGCACATGTAGGGGGTCCGGGGCAAGCTATCCTAATTCCTTGCAGACAGGCCAGGCTGCACTTGGTAGAGAGAAGCGCCCGGTGGCCAATTGCAAGTGGAGTGACTAAACTGGGTACAAAATTCCAGCATTGTGTGAGACTGTGTTATTCCCCACCTGCGCAGCTGCCGACCACCATAGCAAACAAGGTAAAGAGGCCCAGCGTGAATCCGGCCTAACAAAGCCATCACAAATAGATACATCTGCCATGGGGTTCCTGCTCCACTTTGGGGGAGCAATGACATCAAGCTTCCATACTAACAACCCCGGAGGTCTGACCTGCAGCATCAGTTCATACTGACCAAAAACAATGGGTGGCGTCACAAACATTTCCCCTATAAACTTTAATCCCATCCTACACTCCTTAACCCATTATTCCCCCGCCAGAGCACTGACTCCCCCGGGGTCATGGAAGCCGGGTCTCGACAACTGTGACTCCTCCGACGAAACTCATAGCCCGGTTCTGAGTACCCCACGGCCTCGGGAGTGGCTGAGTTAATAACATTATATTTTGAGAGGATATGCCATGACTTTGATGGTTTTACCCCTTAGAATTCAAGCTGATTCTGATAAAGAAGGGGCAGAGCAGTAAGCAACCATGACTGTTTTCTCTGTACAGTGGCAACCTAATGAGCCATGGCCCCTTCTGGATCATAAGAAATCTTAGTAGTCAGAGCACCACCAATTATAATGTGGGGGCAGAGTGCATCCTAGTGATATGCAATGAGATTATAAAATGGGAAAAGCTGTATAAATGGAGTTGACTGTCATGGACAATTTATTTTAGTTAGAAGGGTCGGTGTACAATAAGCAGCATTTCTTGTGATCCACAGTGATCAGCTAGAGCCTGGCAGTATGTTTTAGCTCAACGGCAGGACCACCATAGGGAAAATAAAACATTATATGTTGTCTATTTGCATCAGTGTATTGAGTCTGCAGTACCAGGACAAGGCAGGTCTTCCAGCCAGAGAGACACTAATGTAGCTGATCCCCACCCCAGATTATAGGTGAACTGTTTTGTCCTTCTGCCACCACATAATTCCATAATTCTGTCCAAAGTAGAAAAAAGAGAAGCGGCACTCACCCTTTTAGATGCCAAATCCTTTATTTCGTCTTGCTCATCTTAGCATAGACAAATCAGGCGGGGAGAGGGAGTAGGGGTCGGCGGCCTGCGCACAGATCACACACTCTCGTCCGCACCAGGAATGCAACATGTCGCGTCCCAGGTGCGGACGAAACTGTGTGATTTGTGCGCAGGCATCCGCCTGCGTACAGATCACATATGGGAGTGAATGGGTGCGCACGGTCATGCGCAGTCAAGCGCAGCACCGTGCGCTCCCATTATAAAGATAGGAGCTGGCGGCCGCTGCGCACACATGGCGCTTCCCCTCTGCAGAACGCTGCGGAGGGGAACGCCAATGTGAACCCAGCCTTACCTAGGATTTATTTTACTTCTAAATTCAGAGTTCATCTGCTATTACAACAGTATAATGGTTCTGTTGTTGGGTGTATCAATTAGTGTTGCATTATTTTTTACAGGTACCCGAGGGTAAGGTAGTTGTCCTTTCCTTCCGCTTTATTGATTTGGAGAATGATAATCTATGCCGATATGATTTTGTGGATGTTTATAGCGGTCACAATAATGGACAACGCATTGGAAGATTCTGTGGCACGTTCAGACCAGGTGCTCTTGTATCAAACAGCAATAAGATGTTGGTCCAGATGGTGTCAGATGCTAACACAGCAGGGAATGGCTTCATAGCAATGTATTCCGCAGCTGCACCCAATGAAAGAGGTATTGTACAATATTCCTTGCACTAGATACATATTCAATACTTTCTCTATGCCTATAGGAACCAAATTAGGATGAATATCATGTTTTTAATTTATAACTTCCATCTATCCTATTTAGTTTGTCATATTTGCTCACTTGGATACCCAAGAAAAATTTCCACAAAGTTGTCTTTCCTACATACAGAACACAAGCAATAACTAGGACTAGTGTACCACAAAAAGTATGTAACTGATGATTAGCCACAGGTGTGTTAACAGGTCTCCTGACAAAGGGATTGGTTAGACATAAAGACAGCAGGATAAAAGCGTAGACAAAATCAAGACTAAAAGCTAACAAGGCAGCACGCAAGAGAATAAATATACTGGGTCGTGATCAAGTTACATGAGTCAGAGGCCACCAGCTAGATAACTACAAGGCCAAGTTAGTTTTAACACATTAGTGCTGTCATAGATGGCCCATAGCCTAAACAAGTGTATGAGAGAGTGTTCAATTCATGTCTATTGGCTTTAATTATGTACTAAGATGTCCACTATTGTAGAAGGACAAATAAAATTATGATTAATTCAGCCTAAAATCATAAGTAACCAGTCTATTTGCAGGTGATCAGTATTGTGGAGGCCGATTAGACAAACCTTCTGGAACTTTTAAAACACCCAACTGGCCAGATCGGGATTACCCTGCTGGAGTTACATGTTCATGGCATATTGTGGCTCCAAAACATCAGGTGAGACCAAATAAAGTTATTACTGTATAGCTCTTACCATTACCCCTTCACCCTGCTTGCCATTGATTGAGATGCTAAGTTAATAGCAAATAGGAGTCCAACACCCGGCACCCTCACCGATATGTTGTTGATAGCTGATCTGCAGTACCAGACAGTGGCCACTAAACATTGAGATGAAGCTCTGGTGTTTGTCTCTGCTGCACACTTCCAGTTACTTGAGATATAAAAGCTGATCACTAGGTGTGCTGGATGTCAGACCCCTATCGATCTCATGTAGATCACCTAACCTAGGGACAGCTCATCTCTAGGACAGGTCAAAAATGTATTTTTGTGCTGCTTGAGCCAATTTTAGAGTGAACCTGTCCTCACAAATGACCTGCTTTAGTAGACTGAGATGTGATTGCCTACCTAACAGGAGTGAGTAGGTCACCTCCAAATCTCAAAACACATGATACTATAGGGGACATACACTGTGTGCAGAATTATTAGGCAAGTTATTTTTTAGATGATTATTTTTTTATTATTGATCAACAACTATGTTTTCAATCAACCAAAAAGACTCATAAATATCAAAGCTTAATATTTTTGGAAGTTTGAGTGGTTTTTTTTAGATATGGCTATTTTAGGAGGATATCTGTTTGTGCAGGTAACTAGTACTGTGCAGAATTATTAGACAACTTAGTAAAAACCAAATATATTCCCATCTCAGTTGTTAATTTTCACCAGGTAAACCAATATAACTGCACAAAATTTTGAAAAAAAAAATTTCTGACACGCAAAGAAGAATTAGTGAACAATATAGCCACCTTTCTTTATGATGACACTCAACAGCCTTTCATCCATAGATTCTGTCAGTTGCTTGATCTGTTTATGATCAATATTGCATGCAGCAGCCACCACAGCCTCCCAGACACTGTTCCAAGAGGTGTACTGTTTTCCCTCCCTGTAGATCTCACATTTTAGGTAGGTCCACAGGTTCTCTATGGGGTTCAGATCAGGTGAACAAGGGGGCCATGTCATTACTTTTCTTCTTTTAGACCTTTACAGGCCAGCCACACTGTGGAGTAGTTGGATGCATGTGATGGAGCATTGTCCTGCATGTAAATCATATTTTTCTTGAACGATACCGACTTCTTCCTGTATCACTGCTTGAAACTGGCAGTAGGTCCAAGAGTTGAGCTTCACTTCATCCTCAACCTAAAAAGGTCCCACAAGTTCATCTTTGATGATACCAACCAATACCAGTACCCCACCTCCACCTTGCTGGTGTCTGAGTCGGAGTGGAGCTCTCTGCCCTTTACTGATCCAGCCTCTGGCCCATCCATCTGGCCAATCAATAGTTATTCTCATTCCATCAATCCATATAACCTTTGAAAAATCAGTCTTAAGATATTTCTTGGCCCAGTCTTGACATTTTATCTTATGTTTCTTGTTTGAAGGTGGTCGTTTTTCAGCCTTTCTTACCTTGGCCATGTCCCTGAGTATAGCACACCTTGTGATTTTTTTTGATACTCCAGTAACCTTGCAGCTCTGAAATGTGGCAAAACTAGTGGCAAATAGCATCTTGGCAGTTTCATGCTTGACTTTCCTCAATTCATGGGCAGTTATTTTGTGCCTTTTTTGCCCAACACGCTTCTTGCGACCCTGTAGGCTATTTGCCATGAAACGCTTGATTGTTCGGTGATCACGCTTCAAAAGTTTGGCAATTTCAAGACTGCAGCATCCCTCTGCAAGACATCTCACAATTTTGGAATTTCAGAGCCCGTCAAATCTCTCTTCTGACTCATTTTGCCTAATAATTAAGCACACCTTATATAGGGTGTTGATGTCTTTACACCACACCCCTCCTCATTACAGAGATGCACATCACCTGATTTACTTAATTGGTAGTTGACTCTCAAGCCTATACAGCTTGGAGTAGGAAAACATGTATAAAAAGTATCATGGGATCAAAATACTCATTTGTCTAATAATTCTGCACACAGTGTAGTCCCAATAAATAATGTGGCACCAGGCTAACACAAGGTAACCACAGACTCACCTGCAGCATGGATGGGTTTCCACAGAAGGTACAAAAACACAAACAACACCTTCCACCCTGACACAGTAGGGGAAGCCACACTTGCTGCCCTTAGGCAAGATCCCCTATAAATACTGGTGCTGGGGGCGGAGTTAGTTGGAGTGTGCAGACACTACAAGAGCTGTGAAGACGTACTGGGGCTCGGTGCTGCGTTAGGCCCGAGCCAGTTACATGGAACAGCCTCAGAGTAGTCCTGCAAGGCCCAAGAGTGGGATCGGAAGGAGAGGAGAACAGATAGAACAAAGTGGGAATCAAGGAGCCAGTGTTAGGTTCGCCCAAATCACACACCGGACACCGGAGTCCAAGTCTACTGGAGAGCACCTGGCCCAGTAGAGAATACCGGTATACCGTGGAGACTTCAGTCTCCCTGGCATCTGCGCACTCACACACAGGGAGCCAGGCACCGCAAAGGAAGGAGTAACGGTAGTCCATCGAGGGTTACCCAGAGACAGCACAGGTGGAGAGGAAGAGAGTAGAGGAGTCCAGCCAAGTTTTACACAGGGCAGAGGCTTCACACACATGGGGAAAGAGACAAAGAGGCCTTATACCCACTCGCTGTGGAGACCCAGAAGTGCATCCCGGCAGTGCTCTGGATGGTTACCTGCAACAACACCAGTAAAAGGTAAAGGACAACCAGCGGTGTGTGTGTGTCAGCTCCTTACCTGCGCCCCTGCCATCCACAGAGACTGTCCCGTTATCCAGCAGCCCGGCCAAATCCCTGCTCCATCCCTCAATATCATCGCCAAATACCCCAGGGATCCAGCTCCGCCTGTGGGGAGCTTCACCACCTAGCTGCTCATCCATCATCCCTGGAGGCCTTACACAGCGCTGGTGCAGTCACCATATAGCACAGGTGGTGTCACGATAAACTTTCTAAACTTTTATCTTCAATCCAACACCAACTACCCCTTTTTAAAGTAAGACCCTAGGGCCACAGGTCTGAGCAGGCCACCAGTGACATCCCTACCGAAGCAGAGGGCCCAGATACCCGAATCCCCATACCCTGGGCGAGTCAATGTCATTACACTACACCCCTCATCATTACAGAGATGCACATCACCTGATTTACTTAATTGGTAGTTGGCTCTCAAGCCTATACAGCTTGAAGTAGGACAACATGTATAAAAAGTATCATGTAATCAAAATACTCATTTGTCTAATAATTCTGCACACAGTGTAGTCCCAATAAAATGCATACCTGCCCCTCCACTTCTCTATATGTGAATAGATGGCGCTCATTGTGCGTGAATGCTTGGCCCATGCACTTGCCAGTATGTGTGCACAAATCGGAGGTTTCTGTTCAGACAGTGCTTCATCTGTGCAATTGAGCATTGTCAATCAACATATAGGAAGGTTTAAAGGCATGCTAATACACAGGGGCGGACCTACCGTGGTGCAGCTGGTTCAGCTGGACAAGGGCCCCGACCGGCTAGGGGGCCCCTCAAGTCTGCAGGGGGGCCCCCAGCCGACCCCCGTAACCCGATGTCAGAGGAGAGGAGGGTCAGGCAAGGGAAGCTTCCTGCTTCCCTTGCCTGATCCGGCCCCTCCTCTCCTCTGCCGTCCCGGCCCCCAGGATCCTGGCTCCCAGGAGTGCATATGCCCGCTCAGCAGCGCAGGTAGGAGAGCCGCATCAGCAACCCCCTCTTCTCGCCGATGGCCGCCAGCTTCTTTGATCTCTACATTGAACAAAAGGATAGGCCACTAAAAACCAATAGGTTTTTTTTCGCGGCCGCACCTGCCGCAAGTGCCAAAACCGCACTTGCCGCACCTGCCGCAAGCCCGCATATACATTGTATGGGGCTTGCCGCAACTGTGCCGCAAGTGCAGCTGTTATGCGGTAATCGCGGCAGATGCAGTTTTTTCACCGCATCTGCCGCGATTTCAAAAAACCGCTGATGTGAAAGCTGCCTAAGGGACAGTTGGGAGGCCCTCTAACTCAGATGGTCAGCTCATCTTGATGAAATCTGTGGGTTCATATGACTTTTATTTAGGACTTTACTATCCCACTATATCAGAGTAACTAAACCAACCAGAGTAGAGTAACCAACTAAACTAATAGAGATTTGTCAGGGTCAGGAAAAGATAAGTAATGATATCATTAGAGAGACATAATTGTAGCAATGAAGTGTTTCTAGCTGATGTGATTAGGGAAGAGATGCCGGATAAGTTATCATAAGAGGTTTCATTCATTTTCTTGCCTCTTGTTGCAGGTAATTGAAGTAAGGTTTGAGAAATTTGATGTGGAGAGGGACAATTACTGCAGATATGATTACGTGGCAGTGTTTAATGGAGGAGAGATGAATGATGCCAAGAGGATTGGGAAGTTCTGTGGGGACAGTCCACCTGCGTAAGTAACACAACTCACACAGTTCAATGGGGAATTCAGATTGTAGAATTGAACATCTGGGACCCCGCTGTCCTGGTCACTTACTGTGCATGGAATTACAATAATGGCTTCATTCAGGTATAGGGTTGTGTTGCAATTTTTGTACATCGGAAAACCAGAGCAGCCACAGGGTAGAGTAAGGATACATTCACACATCCATTCTATTTTTACATAGACCTTTTTGTAATGTTTTTTAACAGCCATGTTTAACAACTGAGCAGGTGGGATGTAAAGATTTTTTTTCATTGATGCATTGCAGTGGATCAGTTAAATAAAGCCTGACCACACAATTTTGTAATCCAAAGTAAATACATGGCTTTAATTACATTGTGATTATATTGATACCTTTGGTGAATAAATCTCCTTTGTATTCTTATTTAATCAAAATTTAAAATGTCCTGCTAATTAGATTTCAGTGAACAGGGTTCGGATTGTGCACTGGGTCATCTCCTCCCTGTCTGTGATTCCAGAAAAGAAAGCAGAAACCTGCTGGCCATCCTCCCTTCACGATAGACAACTGTCCACTTACAGAAACCAACAGGTACACCTACCTGGGCCTAGAACTCAGCCAATCAGGGAGTTTCAAGCAAGCCATAGAGTTACTGAAAGACAAGGCATCCAAAGCCTTCTATGCCATAAGAAGACGTCTGTATCATCTCAAGGCACCAGTAACAGTCTGGCTAAAAGTGTTTGACACCATCATTGCCCCAATCCTTCTTTACGGCAGTGAGGTCTGGGGTCCAGTCTCCTACCCAAACTGGTCAAAGTGGGACCCTGGGCCGACTGAAATATTCCACCTAGAGTTCTGCAAGCATCTTCTCCAAGTCCATCGGAGCACATCAAACAGTGCCTGCCGAGCAGAGCTGGGCAGATTCCCGCTATACCTCGAGATCCAGAAGAAGGCGCTGTCATTCAAGGCTCATCTACAAAGCAGTAGACCCAGCTCCTACCATCACAAAGCCCTCCTGCACCAGGAAGCCCCAGGAAGCCTCCCAACACAAAGTACCCAAAGACAGCCTGACCAAGCCACCAACCCACATGGCCTGACAAAAAGCGTAATCCATAAGATGGTACACAAAGGCAAAGGGGAATATCTCAGCATCTGGAGGAACGACATAAACAAATCACAGAAACTGACGATATACCAGAAACTACAGAGAGAGTACAAACTGGCCCCATACCTAGAGAAACTAGAAAACCCCAAAGAGCGACAGATCCTGAGCCGGTACAGACTGAGTGCCCACAGTCTACTTATCGAATCCGGGCGGCACCGACAGAACTACAAGCCCCGAGAGAGCAGACTGTGCCAGCAGTGCCCCCAGGAGGTCATGGAGGATGAGGCCCACTTCTTGCTGAGGTGCCCTAAATACTCCGCAGTGAGGGACACTCACTCCAAGAGACTGTCTGATCTCCTCCCAGACTTCACCTCCATGGAGGAGGAAGAGAAACTGCAAATAGTACTGGGGGAAGAAGAAAGTGCAGCGGCCATAGCAGCGCAATATGTCAGTGCCTGCCACAGACTAAGAGGAGACTGATATGTCATGGACTTCTGTACCCCAACCCTGAACACTTCCCTTTCCCCCAACTAAGAGCCTGATATGTCATGGACTTATATACCCCACCCTGGACATGTTCCCATCCTCTAAAAGGATCCCGATATATCATGGACTTCAATATGCCTACCCACTCCCCACTCCCGTCCCCCTATTTTTACTATTTGCTTTGGCAATGCTGATATTTACTTAGTCCTGCCAATAAAGCTCATTTGAATTGAATTGAATTGATTGCCCTCTGCCTGTCTCTGATCTTAAAATGACAGGTCACTGCTGAGATTTCCCTCACATGAGTCAGGTCATTGACAGGCTGTAGGCAGGTGGAGGGCACGAGGGATCACACACAGGGAGTAGAAGATCCAGTGTATAGTTCAGCTCCTGTGCGGTGAAATCTAATTAGCAGAAAACTTGAAATGGTTATTAAATAACAACAACAAAGATATAATTTAATCAGTGTTACAGCCTCTTTACAACCATACATATAGTTTACATTACAAAACCTTGGTGACAGGTTCTTTTAAATTGTGAGTCAGTGTGCAGTCCATCTTCCAAACAGGCAGCGCACAAAGGAAAAATAATGAGGACTGAGCATAGACTAACACTATTATGGTGGCTTTACACACTAGGACATAGTTAGCGATATCCTTGGAACGATCACGTGACCGCGATTGTTCCGACATCGTTAGTGCGCTGTCACACACAAGGATATCGTTAACTATATCCTATGTGGCAGCGCAATTGTTAAATAGGAGAGGAAGGAGTGAGCGATGTAATAAAGTGGCAGGAATAGGAGATTTTTGAACGATATCGTTCATAAAGGTGTCACACTGAACGATGCTGCTTCCTGAAGCAGAGTTAATTGGACAACGAACGATAGATTTGAGGTCAGGATCTCAAATCTAGGATGAACGATCCAACAATCTTTTCATCCTATATCGTTCGCTTACACGCAACGACGCCCGAACGATATCTTTTCAACGGTCACAAATCTGTGACGTTTCAAGGATATCGTTCAGGATATCCTAGCGTGTAAACCCACCATAAGACGCAGTAGCCCTGAACCAGCGCTGCGGCCCCTTAATCCTAAGGACGCGAACAAAATGCCATGACTTCAAATGTCCTTTTAAAGCCCCCGTCACACTAAGAGAGATCGCTGCTAAGTCACAAATTTGGTGACGCAACAGCGACCTCGCCAGCGATCTCGCTATGTTTGGACCATTTTTTGATTGTTGGGGTCCCACTGAGCAGCATGCATCGGTGTCTTTGACAGGGACAACGACCAACGACCTCAATACTACAGGTCTGAGAAACAGGGTCCCAATGACCTCCGTATCATTCCGGCTCGTTGCTGTGTCGCTGGTGAGATCTGACTGTTTGACATCTCACCAGCGATCCCAACAATCCCTACCAGGTCTTATCGCTTTCGGGATCGTGACGGTACCCTCAGTCTCCGTTCACATTTGTGTGAGGAATCTGTTTTAGGTTTGTATGAGCTGCATGATGTATGTGAGAACCATGCCTTTAAAGGGTTTTCTGAGAATACACATTGATGACCTATTCTAGTGATTTGTGGGGGCCAGCTGCAAAATTGGAACCCCTTCCACCAAACACAGTAAGATATCAGTATATGTAGCTGGTAATGTGGCTTATACCCATAGATCATGGGTGTACGGTGTATCACACCTGGACCAGTCACACATTGATAGCCAATCAAAGGATGTGTATTCTTGGAAAACCTTTTTATCCCAAAAGATGCATATATTTTTTTTAAATAGTGGACTTGAATTTGTATTTGTGAATCTAGATATTAAATCTTTGTAATTGAGTTGAATTCTTCTTATGGAATGAATAGTATTAGCCCCATACATGTTTACGTGGCACAAGTACGTTCCTTTACCATTTACTATTGGCATAAACTCTTTAATCTGCTCTTTTCAACACTTCTGTTGCACACACACACACATTTATTGCTCTAAACCAAGGACAAGTGGGTGCGGTTCATTTTGTTTCTGCGTCTATTCCAAATGGCACATGTTCTAGGAACAAAAAGTGAAAAACAGAGCTTGGTGTCCAACAAGAAATAGACACTGGTGTTTCTCAGACTGACATTGCCTTCAGTAATGTGACACAGGAGATTGCGATGGTTGCATTCACATTTGCAAAACAAAAAATTAAAGGGCACCTCCAATTACAAAACAACGTTCAAAACTCAATAGATATATTCCTTTTCTTGCCTTCTCACAAGTTAATTATTTTCTCACAATTTACTGAGAGACCAGGCAAATGGCAGCTTCTCATAAAAGTCTATAGGAGTGAATGAGAAGGTAGGAGCAACATCAGAGAGATGGAGGGCCAGAGACAGACAGATACTGCTACATATTTAAGTTTTCCATGCCCCTCAGTGCTGGATATTCAGCAGCACTGCTTATTACTGGTATATACAATGTCTACTGTGTATGTGACGGATACAAATGGTGTAAAAGTAAGACCAGGTGTTTTTAACAACTTTCAGGTCACCTAATAAGTTAGTGACTAAACAAGTCTTTTCCCTTATAGCCCTATGTCCCTTAGCTTTTCACATTGAGCCGTTGGGGTATTTGATGGGACAAGGGCCTCGATACCTATTAACCGCACCCTCAAATACTGCCTAGCTCAGAATAGTCCAGCAGGAGGCAAAAGTCCAGCTCATTACGGAACCCCAGTCTTGACAGGTGATGTCTTCTGCTTGACCGCGCAGCTTTGGTGCGGGGTCTTGACAGGCAGTATTTGCAGCTTGATCACGTAGCTTTGATGCAGGGAATCAGGGGCTGGCTCCGGCTCATATACTGAGTCTTGCACTGCTCTGGGGATACTGGCGGGCAGCACACAGTTATCGGGTGCTGGCTCCTTGCAGGCGGTACTGGGGGTGAGCACACAGGAATCAGACTCTCTCTTATCAGGGAAGGAAACAACCGCTAACCCTGCACACAGCTCTGCTCCTTCTAACTTTCTGGCACCAAGCTTCTTCTTATACTGACAGTTCCTCTTCTTATAGTTCCCTATTGGGCCTTAGCTCCCCTCTGATCTTGTTCTCTCCTCAAACTCTTTCCCCATGGAAATTGCATGTCCATTCTTTGGCTCTAGGTGGAATCTTGTATCTGCAGGGGCAGTACTCACTGCTTCTCTACAATAGAAAAGAAGAATTTTCTCTTATATCTGTGAGGATGAATGGATGACCTCATGGCACATAATTCCCTGACTGGGGGAAGGAGAATAGTGGAAAAAAGGGCATTTTTCAGTACAAGACATATTACATTTCTGAGCTTTATACTTGATTTATAGAAAGTTCTTTTAGACTTGGAGGTACATTTTAAAGATTTGACTATAAATAAGGTGCAATGGATCTCTCGTCAAAATAATTCTTGGCTTCATGTACTATGTCTGTAAATTTTCTGTTCGCCCTTCTTACTACATGAAAATACAGTGTGGATGCTAGTACAAAACAATAAATTAATACTATTAATAGGCAGCATGATGAGCAGTGATTTCATGTGTTTTCCCAGCAAAAGATTTTACATTTAGATATTGAGTAAGTTCTGCATGTCTTTTAGTGTACTAGTTATATTAACCTCAAGTTATACGCATACTAATATTTTGATACTATATCAAGTTTGGGGCACAAAGAGAAGTATACCTGTGTACCTGTGGTTCCCACTTTAAGATTAGTGATTAGGCAATTAGGTAAAATAGAACAAGATACTTAGGCTGGGTTCACATTGCGGCGTGATCCGGTCCGAGGCTGTCAGGGGTGACAGCCCGAGACCGGATTTTTGCTCCATAGGATACTATCGGGCGGGACGGAGCTGGATGGAGCTGGATGACAGTTATCTGCCATCCGGCTGCTATCTCGCCGGATGAATCCTGGAGAAGTGGTTTTATTCTGCCGGATCCAAAAACGTTGCATGCAGCGTGAAAGGGGCCTTATCTGTGTTTATACTTAAAATGATAGCCATATTATCAATTTAGTTGTTACCTGTAAATCAGAAAATATTTTCTAGTATAACTGAGTATTGGTTCATGAAGAACGTAGAAATGTATTTTGGTGACATCAGTGAAAAAAGGAAGTAGCTAGCTTCTCCTCCCACTAGTGTTTCAATAGAAAGCAACATAGCAGGCTGTCCACACTGGATCCTTACAAAGCAAATAAAGTAGTTTTACTATACATGCAGAAGTCTATATTCTGATCATTTTTTTTATTCTTCAGATGTTCCAAATGTTATTTACTGGTTCATTGTTGATAAGACTAGTCATCTTAATTCCACTGTTCAATTGTCTGGTAAATGTGTATTTGATGACATGACTATTCCAATGTGAAGGCTCTACAGGTGACCATGGTGGTGGCCATTGCTCCAAGAAATGAGAATAACATGGGAAGAGATAATTCAAATTGACAGAAGTTTTGGGGATATTTTGTGGTCTTCTTTAATAACATTTTTAGGAGACTGCTAGATACAAACAGATTATGTCTTATATAAGTCAACGTGTAATGTTTCGTATTATTCTTTGTAAAGTGACACACTTTCTCTGTTTTCTCTACAGACCCATTGTATCTGAGAAAAATGAGCTCCTCATTCAGTTCTTATCTGACTTAAGCCTAACAGCCGACGGTTTTATTGGCCATTATAAATTCAGGCCAAAAAAGTTGCTGACCACCACGTCCTCACCGGCCACAACAGCTGCTCCGACAACTGCCAGTAAGTCTGCCATTCAGTGAGTACAGGGCCCCTCTGCCAATAGCTAACAACTAAGGCTTTTGATGGAAAGTTTCTACCTGTCACAAATACTTCTCCTAGCTCAGATAGTTCAGATGATAATCTGTGAATACCAAATTCTGCTAATCATGGATAAGAAAATGGCATTTTAATGGAATAGCTCTGATGTTTATCAAAATGGGCTCTTTGAAGTCTGAGAAAAACGTATTGTGAACATCAGTTAGGTTCCCAGGAATTACAGTGTGATTAGCTGTGTCAGTAATAGATGCCACTCAGCACTGCTTCATAAACATAATGAGAATATTTCAGCATTAGCACAGTATTCTATGAGGCTACTCCAAAATAATGTGTGAGTTTTGCCTTTGTTAGGCCGGTTTCACAGTGGCGTTCATGACGCTTGAGTCTTAACACACTTGCGCAAACGCAGGCATGAACGCATACACAGCGTGTATTTTCCGGCTGTGTACTGAGGGAAAAGTCCATATGAAAGTATTGGATTGATTGCCCGTACCATAGGACACCATTACACCATTATAGCGGTTGGGGAGGAGACAGAGAGAGACGGAGACACAGCGTTTCCTTGTGCTGACATCCTGATGGCAGTGAGGCATAATTCACTTTCATATTGCATTGGTGCGCTTGCGCATGCTCGCGTCTAAATCAAGCACCTTCAGATGCACAAAAAATTGCAAGATGAATGTGCGCATTCAGACGCAAACACACGCAGATGCAGACAAATGCATACACTGTGCGTCCCCTTGTTAAACATAGGGATGCAGGTTGCATACATAGCCACACACAGAGAGCAACCTGCCTATGCAGCGTGGACAAATCCTAGTGTGAAAACGGCCTTAAAGTATACTTTCTCCTCCTACATAGCTTTGGGAAGATATAAAGAAGAGTTTTCTGAATAGATTTTTCCCAAAATCCCCATAAGTAAAATAGCTAGAAAAAAGTACTCTGCAGCACTCAGCTACTACCAATGATGTACATATGCTAACAAGCTATATATATTTGAGAAAAAGTTTAAAAACTTACGTTTTTTTCAAAAAACTCAAAATCTTATCTTTTTATTTCTGAAGTTCTTGGTACACACATTGGCCAATGTCTGTTTGCTCATCGACTGCAACAAAGTGACTTCAGGTCCGATGAGTCCTACGCTGATATCCCTATCCTCCTTGTCACACCCCCACTTCTCAGTGGGCAGACTCCATCTCGACCCTAGATCACCTGTAGTCAATGAGGGTGCAAATTGCAGCATGGAGCCAGCAACTCCATAAGATACAAGACAGAAAAAAAAAAAAAAAAAAAGTAAAATAGGGGATAATTTTCTGAAACTAGGACCCCCTGTAATTCTAAAAACTGGGCTCTGGATCACAAAAATTTGGGCTGTGGATAACTTACATTTTTGGAAATTTGTATTTTATACCGAAAACATGAAAAATATGTTAGGTATTTGACAAATTGTCTCTTCAGGGAGAAAGTAAACAAACCACGTATTGGAAGTAGCAATCTTAAAAGTCAAAATTGACCCTTTAGCGAGCCTTGTCATACGACTTACGATTTATGCCAGATCAGAAACCCAATTGCATTTCAGGGTATATTCCCATTTCAGTGCATAGTATGAGATCTGATCTGGATGTATGAGAGGCTAAGATGGGGTCTAAGGGCCCCTTTACACGCCACCACTGAAAGGTAGCAACTGCCAGGCATTGGGGATAATTGTGCCTGTTGCTATGAAATTGCTACGAAATGGCGGGGTGTAAATAGGGCAATTCCTCCCGGTGTCCTGCAGTTGACTCAGATACCTGTTGCTGAGCCGTGCTCAAAAACCCAAGGCAACACAAAGGCACAATTGCCATGGTAGTGGCGTCTAAACGGGGCACAGGCATGGATGTTGTGTCACCTAGTGAATTCCCAGGGGCGTGCCATGGCGTCATGGATACCACGCCCGATCAGCGATCATTGGTGGGGGCTACTGGGCGCCATATTTAAAGAGCTATCCATTCACAGTCCACAATTGGAATGGCGTCATGTATTAGCCAGCCTTTCTGCGCAGGCTGGCCAATCATGACACTATTGCGTTGTCCAATCAGCGTATTAGCGTCACGGAATACAGAACTCTGTCACGCCTATGTACTTGCGACGCAAAATATGTACGCCCATATTCCTTTGTGGTAGCGGCGTGTAAAGCAGGGAAGGTATTCAACAGGAAGTAAGCCGCAGGATCTGTCGGAACGTTCGGGGAACAAAGATACCTTCAGTTGACAACGCAATGGCGGCGTCTATATGCGGCATCAGCGATCGGTATCCACCGTTAAAAAAGTGCGCGTGCACGTGCGGTGGATACCTGTTGCTAGGCACAGTGGCGGCGTATAAAGGTACCTTAAAAGAAAGCTTTCTCCTTGAGGAGATTGACACAGCATTCCTGTATGCCAGTCTTGAGGTATTTGACAGTAATGTTCACACATTGGAAGGATTTACTAACATATATGGAACTCTGGCTCAGTTTAGACCAAATAACTGGGGTACATGATTTGCCCAGTACTATGTATGTGCTTTAGATGCTTTTGCACTTCACTAGACAGTTGTAAGTCTTTAGAAAAGGCGGATTGATTTAGATAATGGGAATGTGGTAAATGGGCAAATTGGTATAAAATATTGGTCTAAAAAGAGTCTTATCCAGCTTACAAAAGGAAAATGTGTCTCGTCTTTGGAGATGCATCAAATCATTTAAACAGATTGATTCAATGATGATAAACTTGGCACAGCTATAATAAATCTTCTCATTGTAATTTCTACCATCTTTCATTAATTTATCTGTGGACAAATATTGGGTATAAATTTTAACAAATACAATTTGCACTTTGCATAATTAATTAATATCAAGCCATTGGGTTGAAGACCATCAACCAAATGGCTTGATATTGTTAAGGTAATGGCTTATCTAGCGTTGCACAAGATTGATCTTCCTACAGAGCATTTATACATCAAGTCGCCATAGCTCAAGATCGAGCTGAAGGCTATTAAAATATAATAATAATGAATTAGATCAGTTTTAAAGGGTACCTGTCACCGGGATCTACCCCTGTAACCTATAGGCCCCGTCATACACTACGATATCGCTAACAATATTATTGAAACGTCACAGGTTTTCAGTCATTTAAACGACGTTGTAACGACATTGTTGCATGTGACACGTCGCTTCAACCAACGATAAGTTGGCTGATCGTTGATCGCAGGTTTATGAACCGGACCATAACTCAGTCGATAATCGTACCTTCAACCTGCAGTATCGGTGAGTATGACACCTTGATTACGATGTCGTTAACGACTTCACTTATTCAGAATATAGGAATATAGGCATTAAAACGACTGCTAATATCGTTCGCTTGTTGCAGAGTCGTTGCTGCGTCGTTAAAGATAACTGTACGTGTGGCACTTCACTAACAATGATTGAACGTCGTTTAAGCAATCTAGGTCAAGTAAGATTTTTGATCGGATCGCTCGGACGTTGACGTGTGAGACGGCGC
>JARQOC010000001.1:123129101-123156577 GCA_033576535.1 Allobates femoralis
GGGATTAAGGTCTGGAGACTGGCTAGGCCACTTCATGATCTTAATGTGCTTCTTTGTAAACAACTCCTTTGTTACCTTAGCTGTACGTTTTGGGTCATTGTCATGCTGAAAAACCTAGCCACGACCCAGTTTTAATGTCCTGGTAGAGGGAAGGAGGTTGTCACTTAGGATTTTACGGTACATAGCTCCATCCATTGTCCCATTGATGTGGTGAAGTAGTCCTGTCCCCTTAGCTGAGAAACCCAACCAAAACATAATGTTTCCACTGCCATGCTTGACAGAGGGGACAGTGTTCTTTGGGTCATAGCCAGCATTTCTCTTCCTCCAAACATGGCGAGTTGAGTTAATGCCAAAGAGCTTAATTTTTATCTCATCTGACCACAACACCTTCACCCAATCACTCTCAAAATCACCAAAGTGTTCACTGGCAAACTTCAGATGGGCCTGCACATGTGCTTCCTTGAGGAGTGGGACTTTGCGGGCACTGCAGTATTTTAATCCATTACGGCATAATGTGTTACCAATGGTTTTCTTGGTGACAGTGGTCCCAGCTGCCTTGATATCATTAACAAGTTCTCCAATGTAGCTTTAGGCTGATCGATCCTGGATACTCCACAAGATGAGATTTTGCATGGAACCCCAGATCGATGTCAATTGACACTCATTTTGTATTTCTTCTATTTCTCACTAGTGCACTAACAGTTCTCTCCTTCTCGCTCCGCGTCTTGCTTATGGTTTTGTAGCCAGTTCCAGCCTTGTGCAGGTTTAGGATCTTTTCCTTGACATCCTTAGAAAGCTCTTTGGTCTTGCCCATGTTGTAGAGGTTAGAGTCTGACTGAGTTTGTGGACAGGAGTCTTTTAGACAGGTGACAATTTAAGACAGTTGTCTTTAATGAAGGTAACAAGTTGATTAGGAGCGTCTAACTGGTCTGTAGGAGCCAGAACTCTAAAGGTACCGTCACACGCGCCAATTTTGCTAGCAGTTTCACTGGCAATTTGCTGGTTGCAGTGAAATCATGGACACATTGTTCCATTTGTACACGGCAACAAAATAGAACAAGGTGTCCATGATTTCACTGCAACCAGCAAATTGCCAGTGAAACTGCAAGCAATATTGCTGCGTGTGACGATACCTTTAATGATTGGTAGGGGATCCCATACTTATTTCTCTCTGCAAGATGCAAATACATTTATATAATTTAGACAATGTGATTTTCTTGATTTTATTTTTGATAATCTATCTTTCACTGTTAAAATTATCCTACCCTTAAAATTATAGACTGTTCATGTATTTGTCAGTGGGCAAACGTGCAAAATCAGCAAGGGATCAAATACTTATTTCTTTCACTTTAATATATTGTATTTTAAGGAAGACTTGTTACTAGGTCACTAGTGATCTTTTTTTGCTCTTATCTGCTCACCTGAGTATTCTGTTTTTATTTTTCATTTTAATATACCATTTGATCCCAGAGATATGGGTCTGTTTATTGAGGGATAATTTTTCCATTTGTGGTGTGTCTTTACATGACTCTTTAATTACACTGTTAACACTGACTTCTTGTTAAAGACCATCAAAATGTGTACTAAATAAAAAGACCCATATCTCTGGAACCACAAGACAGATTTAATAACAAAAAAAATAGAATACTCAAGGGAGCTATGGTAATGAACTAAGAGTAAAATGAATGGCCACTTTTGACTTGACCACTGGTCGTTTTTGTATTTGTGGTAAGATTTATACAAAGGATGAGAAAATTGTTTGATATTCTAGCTTTAAATTGAGACAGTCTATTATATGCTCTCAAGTATGTTTACGCATGGTGGATACCTTATGGATTTTGCACCCTATTTGTAGAACATTAGCAATGTATTTCAGAAGTAGTATTGTGGATGACATTTGATAAAACAAGGCCTCTCCCAAGCCGAATATTTCAAATCATCGTCTCACGATGTGCTGTTCAAGCTAATTTGAAGAAATATCAAGAAATGATAACCTTTAGTATTGGAGACATAGTGGTCGGTCAATTAAACTTACTGCAGCTGATGAAAGACAACAAGCTTATTTCTGTTTGAAATTGTAAGATGTCAAGCAGTGCTATCAGTATAGACCTGGCTGTAATCACAGCTACACATATCTACTGGTTAGACCTGCTGTCTTTATGGAATCATTTTGGCTAGGGATGGGCGATCCCACAGATGTTCGGTTTCGGCGGATACAGCCGGACTTTTTTAAAAGCCGAACTTGACCACGAACCCCATATAAGTCTATGGGGTCCCGAACTTTAGAGTTATAAAATGGTGGCAGCAAGGGCTGGTAGGCTGCAAAAGGAAGCAATATGGGGATTAAAGCAGGAACATTATACTTACCAGGCTCCCGCTGCAGTCACACTTCCTTCTGGGTCATAGGTGTGTAAAAATGAATAAATAATTGAAAAGAAATGAGTAGGGGTTCCCCTTATATTTATACTTAGTGCAGATAAAGCAGACAGCTGTGGCCTGCAGCCCCCATCTGTACGCTTTATATTGGCTGAGTATCATAGGAAACCCCACGTGTTTTTTTTTTATTATTTAAATCAGTAATTAAAAAATTCAACATAAAGCACACAACTTGGGGTTGGTATTCTTATCATGGGGAAGCACATAGTTATTGACACCCATCCCCCCATGGTAGAAATAGCAGCCTGCAGCCGCCCCAGGAATTGGAACTTTCATTAAAAGTGCCATATCTTTGCGCTTTACCTGGCTCTTTCCGATGCCTTGGTGCCTTAGCAAATGGGGTAATAGAAGGGGTTAATGACAGCTGAGAATTGACAGCTCTCATCAAGCCCTATATTGGTAAATATCAGGTCTGTATGAGACCCACACATTACCAATCCTATTAGCTATAAGTAAAAGGTTAAAAAAAACACACACACAGAAAAATCTTTTATTTGAAATAAAACACACAGAGAAAAAATCTTTACCATTGGCTTTTCTTATCCTGGGAAGAGGGATTAATAACTATGTCTCTTCTCAGGGTGAAAATACCAACCCCCAGCCATGGGTTTTTTATTGGCTGAGTATCAAATTGGGGAAGCTCCATTTTTTTTACATAAAACCCGGCACAATGAGTGGGGGTGCAAAAGCCAATCACAGACGCTGTCACAGAGAGTGGGTACCTGAGATTGTCTGTTGGAATCAGTAGACTGAATAATAATGAGGTTAATGGGTGGACCCAAAAGCAAGTGTGACCACAGCAAGAGACTGGTAAGTGTAATTCT
This sequence comes from Allobates femoralis, assembly GCA_033576535.1. Lineage (NCBI taxonomy): Eukaryota > Metazoa > Chordata > Amphibia > Anura > Aromobatidae > Allobates > Allobates femoralis. The sequence continues at coordinate 123,132,362 of JARQOC010000001.1, forward strand.
CCTGCTTTAATCATCATTTTGCTTTTTTTCACAACCCTCCCACCCTAACCCGAACAGTAACACAGACTTCTCAAGGAAGTCCATGTTCAGCGTCCGTGTCGAACACTAGCTGTTTGGTACAGACCCTAAACTTTACAGTTTTGGTTCAACCATCACTAATTGTAGCCCAAAAAGTTATTCTTTCAATATGGAAGCCAAGCACGGAGGCCAGTTTGAAAGCAGTTTGCTGAAGAGCTGGAGACAGTACAGTAATGAGTACCTGCAGGCAATAGTGAAGCATGGTCGAGGTTCCTTGTAAGTTTGGGGCTGCATTTCAGCAAATGGAGTTGGGGAGTTGGTCAGGATTAATGGTGTCCTCAATACTGAAAAATACAGGGAAATATTCAACATGAAATACCACCAAGGAAGCACAAGATTTATTGTTCAGCAGGATGACAATCCTCAGCATACAGCCAATGTCATTAAAAACTATATGTTCAGTGCTCAGCGGAAATGAATACACCCCAACAGATTTATCAGAAAACATTTAGTTCCCTTTCAGAATCAATGTTTGCTATGGGATATTATACTACAAAATACTACCACAAATGGGAGCCATTGATTGCAAAAATTATGTGTTATTTTGCATACCCAAAAAAGTAATTTCCCTAACAAATATATTAATGACTATGTAGCAAAAATAACTATACCCCAATGAAAGTCTTAAGAGCAAAGCTAAGGTTTACACTATAAAAAGTCTAATTAACTAAAATTCAACCACAGGTCTAATTGTTTATTAATAGTGATGAGCGAGCACTAAAATGCTCGGGTGCTCGGTGCTCTGGCCGAGCATCTCAAGATACTCTTGTACTCGGCCAGAGCACCGAACCCAATGTAAGTCAATGAGTGACAGGCTCCGCCCACAGACTTCTGGTTATAAAACGAGTAATTCCGGAAAAGGGCGGGAGGGTGGGCTTTTTAAAATCGCCGCAGCATATAACACCTTGCTGTGGCCCCCAGAGGGATCCTAACAATTAATCTGCTCCCTGTATGGTGCCAACTCACTGTGTGCACTGAAGGGAGCAGTGTATGTGTCTCAGATCGCTATTTATTACCGAGCAGTCCGAGCATCTCGGCAGTACTCGGTGCTCGCCGAGCACCCCGAGTACCGAGATACTCGTGCGAGTACCGAGTCACGCCGAGCATACTCGCTCATCACTATTTATTAAGCTTATGTCCAGCAGATCGTTGACTATAAAAGTGTGTACGTTATCAAAGAAAACTCTCTGCATTTCATACTGACAACAATAGCACCACATAGAAGAGAAATGTCACAAGGCTTGAGAAAGTGACTAATTTATTTACATAAAAAAGGTGAAGACTACAAGCACATCGGCAAAGCTTTACTTATCAATCAAACTACTGTAGCAAAAATTATACAAAAACTGAACTGTAAAGTTTGGGGTCCATGCTCAGACCCCGAACATAGACTTCTCAAAGAAGTCTGTTACTGTTCGTATTTCGGCAGCCCATATAAAGCTGCAGCACAGCCAATCAGCAAGCTTTACCAGTACAAAATGTGCATTAAATTGTTAAATCATATGGAGAACCACATGCATGTCACTTTACTTCTGGGTACAGTTATTAAGCCCCATGCATATTTACTGCGTAACCTGCCAAACCTCTGTGACAGCATCTGTGATTGGTTGCCCTCACACTAGCTGTCTGGATCCCGTAGTGGCATGTAAAAGTAAACAATTTAAGAAAATGCTGTGGGATACTCCGTATATTTATACTCAGCCCAAATAAAGTAGACAGCTGCGAGCTGCAGCCCCCAGCCGTGTGCAATATCTTGGTTGGGTATCAAATTAAAGGGGACCCCAAGCATGTTTTTTTAAATTTAAAAAACAGCATGGGGTCCCCCAATTTTGATAACCAGCGCAGATGAAGCTAATGGTTGTGGGTTGGTACTCTCAACCTGGAGAGACCCATGGTAATTGGACCCTCCCCAGGCTAAGAATTGCAGCCCACAGCCATCCCAAAATTTGGCACATTCGTTAGATGTGTTAATCCTGGCACTAACCCAGCTCATCATAACTGCCCTGGTGCAGTGGCCCCAACCTATTACTAGTCCTGTAAATCAAAAGAAATAAAGACAAAACCCAAAGAAAATAATTTATTTAAAAAAAAAAATCACCCTCTTTTTCCAATTTATTAACCCCCAAATTTCTCCAGTTTATTAACTCTGCAGGTTTGGAGCAATCCAAAAACACAATGTCCCATAACAAACCCGGCTCTGCTACATTTGAGCTTACAGTGGTGCAGTCATTCTAAAAATGTGACTGATCACTGCGCCCTCAGGAACACACTGATGACACCGCAGCTATGAGTGTAGTGACATCAGTGAGTTCACCTGAGGTCACAGCTGGTGTGAACTCACCTCAGGTTAACTGATTGAACTGAATTCCGGTAATCCGGAATTGAGTTCAATGGCACCAAATAATTGACTTCAATGGTGCCAGAATACCTGATTATCCAGCATGATTTAAGTCAATAATCTGACCGCATTGAACTCAATGCCGGATAACCGTATTAGGCTATGTGCGAATGCTGAGTATTTGTTTGCAGACATTTCTGCATGAAAACTGCATCTCCCAGCAAAAAAATTCACCAAAACCGTGAAGCGATTTTTGATGCAGTTTTGATGTGTTTTATTGCAGTTTGGGGGTTAGTATTCTTAGGCTGATTTCACATCACGTTTTTGGGCTGTCCATGGGGATCCTTGTTTTTGCTGGATCCCCCGGACAGCCACGGATCCATAAGGTTCCCTGCATTCCGATGGCAAATAGCCATCCGTTTCCGATTCTATGCAGGATCCGTGTGGATCCTGTGGTCCCTCTGTCTCTCCCTGTTCTTCCTGCTCCTGCATCCTCCCTCTCCTCTATCCTGTCTCGCCTGTCCTTTATTCTGTCCCCTGTTCTGTACCCTCCGGTATGTTAAAAAAAAAAAAGCTTCTCCCAGAGGATACTTCACCTTTCCAGTGGCTCCGGTGATGTGACCGTGTCAGCTGATCGCCTCTGTGACGTCACCAGAGGTCCTGAGCCCAGATGGAGACGGTTGCATCACAGGAGCTGCCGGAAAAGTGAAGTATCCTCCGGGAGGAGAATTTTTTTTAACATACCGGAGGGGACAGAACAGGGGACAGAACAGGATAGAGGGCAGGGGGGACAGAATAGAGGACAGGATGTAGGTTGGAGATGTAGGTTGGAGAAGCAGGGAGAGACAGGGGGTTATGTACTGAGCACTGCTTCTGGGCATGCTCAGTACATAACCGCGGAGCGCTTTAGTATCAATATATGTGGGACCCCGTACTGTTTTTTCAATTATTTAATTATTTTTACATGCCACAATTGGGACCCAGAGAGCTAGTGTGAGGGCAAACAATCACAGACCCTGTCACAGAGGGTGAGGAGGAGAAGCAGTGAATATGCATCATTCGCAGAGGGTGGACAGGGGAAGCATTGAATATGCATGAGGCTTAATGAGTGAACCTTAAAGTAATTTGACAGGTACGTGGTTTTTGGTAATAATGACTTAACACTATAATCCCCATTTTGCTTTCTTCTGCAGCCCCCTAGCACTTACTACCACCATTTTATAGCAGAGAAGTTCAGGTCCCCTAGGCTCATATGGAGTTGGGGGTTTGGGCTAAAGTTTGTGTCAAGTCTGGTCTCGAGCCTTTTTTTTAAGTCCGGCCAGATCCCAAACATCTGCGATTTCACACATCTCTAGTGATCATACCAAATATTGATTTGATTGATTTCTCTCTTTTATTCTTGTAAGGTGCATTTTTATTGATAAAAATAAACAATTACCACTTCTATTTCTGAAAGCATTCTTACATTGCAGTATTTTTTCCACTCCTTTCTAAGACTTTTGCACAATATTCTATATACATACAGTGAATGAAATAAGTATTGAAAACATCAATTTTCTAAGTAGATGTATTTCTAAAGTATTGAACACCCTGTAATACTTGAACCAAAACCTTTGTTGGGGGTAACAGCTTCAAGACTCCTCCTGCATGGAGAAACGAGTCAAATGCATTGCTCAGGTGTGATTTTAGCTTATTCTGCCACCCACGTATACACTTTTCAAATCTTGAAGGTATCGTGGGCTCCTTCTATAACCTCTGAGCTTTAGTTTCATACATTTTCTATCTTATTCAGGTCAGGTGATTGGCTGGGCCATTCAAGCAGCTTTATTTTCTTACTTTGAAATCAATTGAGTTTCCTTGGCTTTTTATGTGGGATCATTGTCTTGCTGAAATGTTCAGCCTTGTTTCATCTTCTTCATCCTTGTGGATGTTAGCAGATTTATATCAAGAATATCTCAGTACATTTATCCATAAATCCTTCCTTTAATTATATCAAGTTTATTAGTGCTTTATGCTGAAAAATAACCCCACACTATGATTTACCGGCCTCCAAAATGTCACTGTTGGTATGCTGTTTTTGGGGTGATATGCAGTGCATTTTGGTTTCCAAACACACACAATGTATTATGGCAACTAAACAGTTCAATTTTTGCCTCATCTGACCAGAATATATTCCCCCACTATTTCACAGGCTTTACTAAATGTTGTTGTGCAAACCTTCAAAGTGCTTGAACATGCTTTTCGTTAATCAATGATCTTGCATAATTAGGGTGTATACAGTCCATGGAGATTGACTGCATTACTTATTGTTTTCTCAGGTTCTCCACAGGTGGTTCTTGTCTCTTGGGCAACTATTCTAATAATTCTGTTCACTCCTCTGTTTGAAACATCGTATGGAGCACTTGCTTGTGGCTGTCTTATGGTGAAATTATGTTCTTTTCACTTCCAGATTATGGCCCCAACATTGTTCACTGCAACATTTAGTAGTTTAAAAAGTCTTATGTAACCAATGGCATCAGTATGTTTTGCAACAATAAAGTTGTGATGCAGCTCACTGGTTTTACCCATCATGACATGTTTCTTGTGTAGCACCTTGACAATGAGACCCTTTTTTATTGGTCATCAGTTGAAACAACTGATATTCATTTTCAATTGTTACGTGGCAGGGCTTCATTCTGCTTACTGACATTTCAGCTGGTGTCATGACTTTTTTTGGCTTTTTGCACATCTCTTTATTCATGTGTTTAATACTTTTTCCTTGAGTCATTTGTCATTATTAGACATAACATAATTTACCGACATCTGGAGAGAAATTCATGCCAATAGCACCATTAGAAATATATTTACTTAGAAAATTGGTGAAGTGCTCAATATTAATTTGACTTGCTGTATATATACACATAGGTATGTTTTGTTGTCACCTTTTGTATAATAGTAAATTACTGCAAAATTATTATTAGTTGAGTACCCAGGTTTGTCCCCATTTTATGCTTGAGATCTTAGAGATGTCATTCCTGTTGACACTCAGTTAACAGTATGTGCTCTTTGTAAAAAATAAAAATTGAATTAAATTTAACAAAGAACAATTCTTTTATTCAATAGTCACATACTTCAAGAGTTTAGAAAAGTCAAGGTCAGAACAGATAAGCCATGAGGGTATTATTTCTCTAAGTCCAAATTCTTTTCACTGTCTGATCTCTTTGTATCTTTGTATTTAGAATCACGAAGATAAAGAATGGAAGTTTGCCCGGGCCAAGCTTTGGTTGAGCTATTTTGATGACAAATGTACACTCCCTCCACCTTTCAACATTATCCCATCTCCCAAGACTATCTGCTACTTGTTTAACAGTATGAGTAAATGGATCTGTTCCCATACTTCAACAGGGAGGGTCAAGAGACAAAACAGTCTCAAGGTAATACCAGTAATCGTTTCCTAAACTGCCCCAGACAGTGATATATCCATTAATGTTCTAGCCTTAAATCCGAGACTCAGTTAACCCTCCAAAATGTCTTGAAATATTTATCAGTGTTTTACTGTAAGAATTCAACATAGAAAAAACTTATTCAAGGAAGGTATATTCATATAGGAAATAAAAAAGAATGGTGCAGATTTACTTAGAGGCACATTATGTGTATCACTGAAAATGGTGGTACCGTAACGCCAATGGTGCACTATTATCCGGTTTTTATAAAAAGGTATACGTAAAAAACACGTTGGAGTTTCTTCACAAACTATTATTTAAGCTGTGAATTTAAAATTATTTTTCATGGCATGTTTTATACTATTCATAAGTTTCAAATGTAAGCTTTATTCTTCAAATTCAAAAATAAATGCCGTTGTAAAAAATGTCAGGAAAAAAAATCATCCTCAGAAATTGCTGAGTTTAAAAAATGCTGCTGACCCAAAAATTTGCAAAAAAAAGTAATTTGCTCTAGACTTTAAAATGTCATCTGGCAACAGCATTTCTGCATATAAAAGACCATAAAAATGAGCAGCATAAAAAACGTTGAAAGCCTGTGTGATTTCATCTTTAGGGTATGTTCAGATTCAGATTTTTTTACGTGGATTACGTGGATCATATTCCAATTCCAGGTAATAAAAAACTCTGCATGAACATACACTTATAGTCTAACTTCTTAGTGATGGAGCCAATTTGGACTTTAGTTTCAACAGAAAACAGGGTGCACCGCAATGATCTGAATTATATCAAGGGAAGGAGGGGTCGCTCACCGTGCCAAGGTGGACAGATATGCAAGGCGGAGAGAAGACATGGCACATTGAGGGAGCAACACACACACGAGTAGTAGAATAGTGAAAATTATAACTTTATTAGTGCAATAGACCAAACAAGAATAAAAACAATTAAAACCATGGGGTGCCAATGCAGAACACAACGCTGAACATATGTACAGAATACAATGCTGACAAAACATGAGCAGGATATGACACAATATCGGTGATCACAACAGGTTAGACAAAATACAGGATTGAGTTGTAGGGAGAGACCCGAGGGTGGGGGATGAGAGCAAGTACGAGAAGTACTAGTGCTACTTCACCACAATATTTTACATAAATACGCTTGTTAGCCCAATATAAGGTGTACAGTGTTATGGGTAACCAAAAATTCAGCAAATCATCCAATGAATAGGAGTCGTTTAGTAGTCCCAAACACAGTGGTCCCTAGGGGTGGTCACATATGGATAATAACAAAGATCTTATCCATGAGCTAACTAACCGTATAATTGGTACAAAGACCACCCATATATATATTGGGTACCCCCTATTTTTTGCATATAGTCAAACAGTGTAGGTCACCGTATCCACTGCTCTCATCCCCCACCCTCGGGTCTCTCCCTACAACTCAATCCTGTATTTTGTCTAACCTGTTGTGATCACCGATATTGTGTCATATCCTGCTCATGTTTTGTCAGCATTGTATTCTGTACATATGTTCAGCGTTGTGTTCTGCATTGGCACCCCATGGTTTTAATTGTTTTTATTCTTGTTTGGTCTATTGCACTAATAAAGTTATAATTTTCACTATTCTACTACTCGTGTGTGTGTTGCTCCCTCAATGTGCCATGTCTTCTCTCCGCCTTGCAATTTGGACCTTAGTGACAAGGCCAAATGTTTTAAATCTATTGTCACTTTATGAGATTTTAACTATTGAATACTTAAACAGATCCCAATGATCCTGATACTGTTTTTTGTGACACATTGTATGTTATGACAGTGAAATTGAGTTTGCTGAAGCAGCACTGAAGGATGGCGAAGGGATGCAGGGCATATTATATTAAGTAAAGTGTACACCTCCCCATCACTAGATATGCCCCCCCCATCGTCCTGGATATGACCTCCCCCCCATGGTGCCGAGCTTCCCCCATGGTCCTGACCATCCCAGATGATGACTGAGCTCCCCCAATGTCCCCCATCTGCTGGATGTGCCCCCATGCTGCCGTACACAAGAAAATAACAAACTATGTAAAACTCGCCCTCCGGCGATTGCCTCCTTCTCTCCCGGCTGCCAGCACTCGTGGTCTGAGCCCTCCTGCATCACCGAGGTAACCAATCATGTGATCGGGGCATGCAGTGATGATGTCACTCTGCTGTGCCGATCACACAATCAGTTACCTCGGTGACAAAGGAGGACTCAGACCTCGAGGGCTGGCAGCTGGAGAGATGAAGGCAATCGCCGGATGGTGAGTTTTTGATAGTTTGTTATTTTCCTGTGTGTGGCAGCATGGGGGGCCATATCCAGCAAATGGGGGGACATCAGGGGAGCTCAGTCACCATGGGGAAGCTTGGCACCATTGGGGGAGGTCAGGACCATCTGGGAAAGCTTGGCACCATCGGGGGATGTCAGGACCATAGGGGAAAGCTCAGCACCATCAGGTGAGGTCAGGACCATCGGAGGAAACTCGGCACCATTGGGGGGATGACATATCCAGTACGATGGGGGGGCATATCCAGGATGGGGGTTAATAATCTTAATAATAATAATAATAATTATTCATTTATATAGCAATATTAATTCCATAGCACTTTACATACATCAGTAATGCTGTCCCTATTCAGGCTCACAATCTAAACATCCTATCAGTATGTCTTTGCAATGTGGGAGGAAACTGGAGTGCCCGGAGGAAACCCACGCAAACACGGGGAGAACATACAAACTCCTTGCAGATGTTGTCCTTGATGTCCTTGGTGGGAATTGAACCCAGGATCTCGAGACCTCAGTACTGCAAAGGTTGCAGTGGTAACCACTTGAGCCATCGTGCTGCTCATGGATGGTTGGGGCTATATCTCAGGGTGGGGGCTATACAACAGGATGGGGGGCTGTATCCCAGGGTGGGGGTCTGTATATCAGGATAGCGGGCTATATCCACGGGGGGGGGGGGCTATATACCAGAATGGGGGTCTGTATACCAGGATGAGGGCTATATACCAGGATGGGGGGCTGTATACCAGAATGGGGGACTGTAAAACAGGATGAGGGGCTACATTCCAAGATGGGAGTTGTATCCCAGGATGGGGACTGTATCCCAGGATGGGGGCTGTATCCCAGGATGGGGGCTATATCCCAGGATGGGACGCTGTATACCAGAATGGGTATAGGGTAGAGGGCTATATCCCAGGATGAAGGGCTATATACCAGGATTGGGGGGCTAAATACCAGGATGGAGGGGCTGTATATCTGGATGGGGGCTGTATACCAGCATGGGGGGCTGTATACCAGGATGGGGGGCTGTATCAAAGGATAGGGGGTCTGTGTCCCAGGCTATATCCAGGATGGGAGGCTATATACTAGCATGGGGGGCCATATCCAGGATGGGGGGCTGCATCCCAGGATGGGGAGCCATATCCAGGATGGGGGATGCTATATACCAGAACTGGGGGCTATATTCCGGATGGGGGGCTGTATCCCAAGATGAAGGGATATATACCAGGATTGGGTGGCTATATACCAGGATGGGGGGCCATATTCTAGATGGGGGGGCTATATCCCAGGTTGAAGGGCTATATACCAGGATTGGAGGGCTATATCCAGGATGGCGATTATATACCAGGATGGCGTAGCCATATATTACTTGGAAGGGGCCCAGGATGGGGACATTACCCCCATAATTGTCAGCAGCACACCCCCCTTCCCATAGCAGTGCATTATAACCACATTTTATGCTTAATTTTTTTTTTGCTGTCACTGGAGCTGCCGGGAGGTCACAAATTGTGAGAGACGGACCAGAGCAACGTTGGAAAAAGAGGAAGACAGCAGTAGAAGAGTATAAGACTGGGGACAAGGGACTTGCATTTAAAGCACCATTTTTTTCACCCCTGGAGTGGTACTTTAAATTTAAGTTTCCAGCTCCTAGCGTTATACTTATCCTACAATGCTTTCACCCTTTTTTAGTGTTGTTCCGGTCCTGCGGTGTAACTCTATGAGAGCAAGAACAAGGTCAAGGCGAGGTTCTCACAGAAGTGCATTGATTTGTGACATCCTCCCCAAATAAACTTTCCCCATTTTTATGTCACGGCCAGGGCCAGGGAGCTGGGTCACGCCACCGTGACACCCCCAGAAAGAACAGTCCGGCCCGGTTCCAAGTACCCCACGGTCCTGGTGCCGGGTGTGCCAATTGTGTTTGGCATTCTGTATGGTATGTGAGTGTTCTGCAAGTGTACAAGTTTTACTCGCCTAGCATCCATATGAAGTGTATGCCATCTGTATGCAATGTTTTTTTTTTCACTGCATTTCCTAATCAACAATCCTTTACAGTGTTCTATACTACAAAATGGTAATATATCTGTAAAAAATGGACGGAATATGGATGGTCTGTATGATGCTCACTTTTCTCTCGCACCCACTAACTTGGATTGGCAAGTTTTGGCCGTTTTACATGGTCATTCGCAGTATGCTGCAATTTTTATCCTCAAACTAAAAGCAACTGAGTAAAAACTCGCAGGTCACTGCATAACACTTGTGCGATTGCAACCAGATTGCACTCGGCGTATTTATACACAGATGAAAGCGAGCCCTTACGAAGATGACTCAATGGACTTAAAAGGCCAGTATCTGCAAGGAGTTTGTATGTTCTTCCCATGTTTGCATGTGTTTCCTCCGGGTTTTTTGCTTTCCTCCCACACTTCAAAGAGTGTGAGCTCCAATGGGTACAACGATTATAATGTCTGTAAAGCGCTGCAGAATATGATGACGTTGTATAACCAATGCATAATAATTAAATATAGGCCAGAAATGACACCAGTCTTGTACAGTGGCTACTTCTGGTATTGTAGCTTAGCATTTTGCTTACCTTTCTGGTAGTTCTTGACACAACTCATAGATAAGTGAAGTTCCCTGATAAAGTAGCCATATCATGCGCCAGCCCCTTTGAGCTATGATATTTAATTTATTTTGTATGTCACCATATTAAAGTTTGTGCTGATTAATGTTGATTACATTTCTTAATACATGTGTATTTTTTTTGCAAATTTTAGGAATGGAAGAGTCTTAGGCAAAAGAGAGATGAAAACTATCAGAAGGTGATCTGCTGCCTTGTACATCGATACTTGACTTCAATGAGGCAGAAGATGCAGAGCACCGACCAAGCAACTGTAGAAAATCTAAATGAACTCCGTCAGGACCTTTCTAAATTCAGGAATGAGATGAGAGACCTCCTTGGCTTCAGGACCTCAAAATATGCAATGTTCTATCCTAGAAATTAAGACCCTCATTATAGAGCTGAGCCTTTCCTGTCCTGTTTTTGCTTATATTTTTTGCATTTGATTGTGCCAGTAATTTATTGTCTTACTTCATGCTCATCTCTATATAGGTAATTTTGTTTCTAAGAAATGAGCAGGAAAAATCATTTTTCATTGTTTTTTTCTATATTCTTTTTCAGGAATTGAGAGAGAGGGAGAGAGAGAAGGAGAGGGAGGGAGAGAAGACGAGAGAGGGAACAGGAGAGGGAGACTTTGAAAATCATCTCCGGTGGCCATGAATTATTTCAAAACATTTCAGTCTGCATTCATTTTTTGGTCAAAAATGCACCACAAATGTGCACACGTGAACACTCATGCATATGTGCAGCATTTTTTCATAATTACAATGAGGTCAATGGGTAGAAAATGCTGCAAAAAATGCACCAATAATTAACAGGTTGCAGATTTTTCTGCAGCAAAATCTGCACCTTCTCTGCAAGGAAAAAATAAGCAAAGTGTGCACAACACTTCAGAATTCTTATAGACTTTGCTGGCTCCAGGAGAGGCATGTAGATTTTTGACTTATCTGCACCAAATGTGTACCAAAAAATGCACCGTGTGCTTAAGGCAGACTGCGCAACAAGGAAACAGCTACCAGAGCACAGGCAGTGGGCAGGCTCACAGAGAAGGGTAAAGTGTTTAGCAATAGCCTTGAGGCCCCGTTTCACATGAAGATATCAGTAACAATATCGTCACAAGTTTTCAGTCGTGTGTGTGACATGTACAAACGATAATCGGGCAGATCAATGATGGGAGGTTGGAGAACCGGACATTAAACCAAACTATGAGCCTTCATTCAACCCGCAGCATTGGTGTGTGTGACACCTCGATAACGATGTCATTAACAACCTCGCCTATTGAGAACTGAAGGAAGTAGGCGAGCTAACGACCACAAGTATCATTTGCTTGTCGCGAGATCATTGCTGCGTCATTAACGAGATCTATACATGTGACATTTTACTAGCGATCATTGACCATCGTTCTAGCGATCTAGGTCAAGTCTGATCGTTGGTCGGTTCACCGACACATTGAAGCATGAGATGGGGCCTTAAGTCTGGCTTCAAAACTTCCCATTTTTCGGTTTATGTAAGGACCACAGTTTGCAGACTGACTGTGGTTTGAGTCTACAGGGCTGTTAGTTCAGGTCAAGAGATTAGCGGTCAGTCCATAAATTGCAAATGTAAATGGACTATGAAATGCGAACGTGTGATGTTGAACATCTCTGCTGGCATAAATTGACATGGTGTGGCTCGGGAAGCCATGCTGCAGGTCATTTTACACTGCGTGAAAAAGACGTACAGCGGGCTTGGCATTTCTAAAAATCCCATCCACTGTGCTCGTACTCTACAACACAGCGTTTTGGAAATAGCAAAAATATGCTGCATCTATCACTCTGCTAATCCTGATCGTGGGCCCTCACCTTATACCCCAGACCTTAATTACAGTTCCCACTTTTCTATGTAGAATAAAGTATCAAAATGGTTGATCCTGCTGCTTTATGGAGAACACATTACTAAGAGGTCTACAACGTTGAAGACTCTTTTGCATATATTGCATATCTTTATAGTTTATAATGTTCTGTGTAAAAACATTAAATGTTATTCACTTACACATATTTATTTTACTCAACAAACTATTTATGCTGTATGTTCCTTTAAATCAATTATGTAATGGTTTTCACAGAGCAGAAACGTTTCTTATTGTTTATTCATGACAAATCCCTATAAAATATTAAATATATATATGATTCTCAAAAACATCTTTTACTTTGTAAAATAATGTTTGTTTGTTTTAATTGAAAATGAGTGATTAATATTAGCCTCTAAATCGTATTTTAAGTAATGCATGAACAAAGCCAGCACATTTTGTAAGACAACTACAGGGTTTAGAGGGGAAGGGCATGACGCAAGGATTTGTGTCCTTTAGGGTATATGTGAACTCAACATATTCTTCAGAATAATTGCACCTTGCATCTATTGAAAAAAGGACTAACGAATTGCCAAAAATTGCTTATATGCACAGCAATATAAATCATCAATGTTTCTCGGCATTCGTGGCTGATTTTTGCCACATCTGCTGGATGCCTGAACACTTGTGGTAAGACTGTGTTCGGTCTAATTCACTCCCTATGGGACTTGCATACATATGTTGCACTTGCGGTTTTGCCGCAATCTGGCCAATCCGGCACTTGCGTCAATGGAAAAAAAATGCTACTAGCAATGTTTTTTTGACTCACCACAAGTGTCCCAAGTGAGACAAAGAGAGAGACTAAGCTGGGGATTCCTAAGACAGCAAGCACGAATAGTCCAGGTGGTGACAAAGGACAATATGAATGTCCACTGTGTTATGAACTTTGTTGCTGGAAGATGTTATGTCTCATATACTGTGGAGATATATGATGAAACAGTACTGTTGAGTAAAGTTATTGTTGAAGAAAATTATGTGTGACGGCTACCGAAGAGAGAGTTGCAGCCAATAGCCTGCAAGTGGCCAAAGAAATTGAGACAGCAGGGTCTGCTGGCCCATGCTTGAGTACTGTGCACTACAATATCCCAAAAATCATCCCTTGCACTGAGGAGCCGGCTGGGGCATATGCTGCATAACCAGGGGTACTCTGCAGCTGAGGCCCTGACTCACCCGTCATTTATCAAATCCCCGTATGGCTGGCCCCATAACATTTAGCATAGTCAGCAGCATCACCTTACATGCCTTGAAGTAAAGTGATTCCCTGTAGGATATATATAAAAAAACAAATATGCAGCGCCAATCTAAGCGCGTTACCAATGTAACTCTCTGGTGCCCTTTTAATGAAGTTTTATGCACTCACCTCTTGCCATAAAACTTCAAGCATATAGTTTTTCCAAAGCCTCCTCACCCTTTGGATATTTATCCAGGTCTGCTGCTTGCCTTGAATTGATCCTGTGTTGTGTCCTACCATGGATTCCCACAGGCATAAAGATTCAATAAGAAGTGATCCAATTCTATGGTGGCCGCGCTCCCCGTGGTAATGATTTTAAGAACTTCTTGTCCACAAATAAAATTTATTGCTCAAAACATGCGAAAATATATAAAACGGATACAACGCGTTACGGCAGAGACAACCACCTCCCTCAGGTATCTGAAGAAAAATACATAGGGAACTTTGCTTTATAGGTAAAGGATAATTACAGCTTGCTAGGTATTCACATGAGGGTGTGGGTATAACCACACCTGTCCAATCAGTCTCATTGTCCGCTTCAGCTATAGAGCTTCATTACATAGTAAAAACAAACATCCACAAACAGCAATCACTATGCTAAAAAACACTAAGAACATTTATCAATAAAATTATTATAAACAAAAAATCTTGAATTACATAAAAGTTAACAAAAAAGGTAAATGTTTTCAAAAGTTTTTTTTATAAAAAAAGATTTCTTCCTGAGGTTTTTTTTTAAAATTTTTTTATTTCTTTTTGTTTTCAAAGGGATTTTATATATATACCGTATATACTCGTGTATAAGCCGACCCGTGTATAAGCCGACCCCCCTACTTTTGCCCCCAAAACCTGGGAAAACCTATTGACTCGTGTATAAGCCGAGGGTGGACCCCAGCACAGGTATACAGCCCCCATCAGTGTGGTATACAGCAGCCCCAGAGGTATACAGCAGCAGCCCCAGTGGTAGTATACAGCAGCAGCCCCAGTGGTATATACAGCAGCAGCTCCAGTACTTAGTATACAGCAGCCCCAGAGGTATATACAGCAGCCCAAGTGGTAGTATACAGCATCCCCAGAGGTAGTATACAGCAGCCCCATAGGTAGTATACAGCAGCCCCAAAGGTATATACAGCAGCCCCAGTGGTGTATACAGCAGCCCCAGAGGTAGTATACAGCCCCAGTGGTAGTATACAGCCCCAGTGGTAGTATACAGCAGCCCCAGAGGTATATACAGCCCCAGTGGTACTATACAGCAGCCCCAGAGGTAGTATACAGCAGCCTCAGAGGTTTATACAGCCCCAGTGGTAGTATACAGCAGCCCCAAAGGTATATACAGCCCCAGTGGTAGTATACAGCAGCCCCAGAGGTATATACAGCCCCAGTGGTACTATACAGCAGCCCCAGAGGTAGTATACAGCAGCCTCAGAGGTATATACAGCCCCAGTGGTAGTATACAGCAGCCCCAAAGGTATATACAGCCCCAGTGGTAGCATCCAGCAGCCCCAGAGGTATATACAGCCCCAGTGGTAGTATACGGCAGCCCCAGAGGTATATACAGCCCCAGTGGTAGTATACAGCAGCCCCACAGGTATATACAGCCCCAGTGGTAGTATCCAGCAGCCCCAGAGGTATATACAGCCCCAGTGGTAGTATACAGCAGCCCCAGAGGTATATACAGCCCCAGTGGTAGTATACAGCAGCCCCACAGGTATATACAGCCCCAGTGGTAGTATCCAGCAGCCCCAGAGGTATATACAGCCCCAGTGGTAGTATACAGCAGCCCCACAGGTATATGCAGCCCCAGTGGTAGTATACAGCAGCCCCAGAGGTATATACAGCCCCAGTGTAGTATACAGCAGCCCCAGAGGTATATACAGCCCCAGTGGTAGTATACAGCAGCCCCACAGGTATATACAGCCCCAGTGGTAGTATCCAGCAGCCCCAGAGGTATATACAGCCCCAGTGTAGTATACGGCAGCCCCAGAGGTATATACATCCCCAGTGGTAGTATACAGCAGCCCCACAGGTATATACAGCCCCAGTGGTAGTATCCAGCAGCCCCAGAGGTATATACAGCCCCAGTGTAGTATACGGCAGCCCCAGAGGTATATACAGCCCCAGTGGTAGTATCCAGCAGCCCCAGAGGTATATACAGCCCCAGTGGTAGTATACAGCAGCCCCACAGGTATATACAGCCCCAGGGTAGTATACAGCAGCCCCACAGGTATATACAGCCCCAGTGGTAGTATCCAGCAGCCCCAGAGGTATATACAGCCCCAGTGTAGTATACGGCAGCCCCAGAGGTATATACAGCCCCAGTGGTAGTATACAGCAGCCCCACAGGTATATACAGCCCCAGGGTAGTATACAGCAGCCCCACAGGTATATACAGCCCCAGTGGTAGTATACAGCAGCCCCAGAGGTATATACAGCCCCAGTGTAGTATACGGCAGCCCCAGAGGTATATACAGCCCCAGTGGTAGTATACAGCAGCCCCACAGGTATATACAGCCCCAGTGGTAGTATCCAGCAGCCCCACAGGTATATACAGCCCCAGTGTAGTATACGGCAGCCCCAGAGGTATATACAGCCCCAGTGGTAGTATCCAGCAGCCCCAGAGGTATATACAGCCCCAGTGGTAGTATACAGCAGCCCCACAGGTATATACAGCCCCAGGGTAGTATACAGCAGCCCCACAGGTATATACAGCCCCAGTGGTAGTATACAGCAGCCCCAGAGGTATATACAGCCCCAGTGTAGTATACGGCAGCCCCAGAGGCACATACAGCCCCAGTGGTAGTATACAGCAGCCCCACAGGTATATACAGCCCCAGTGGTAGTATCCAGCAGCCCCAGAGGTATATACAGCCCCAGTGTAGTATACGGCAGCCCCAGAGGTATATACAGCCCCAGTGGTAGTATACAGCCCCCCCCCTCCTTATCATGTCCCCCCCGCCAGGCTGCGGCAGCTGTCAAAATAACAAACACTTTATACATCACGTTCCGGCGCAGCTCCTCCGCTCCTCCGCTCGCCGGCTTCTTCTTCCTTCTGGTGCCGGCTTCAGTGACCGCGCGCAGGAAATGACGTCATCTCCTGCGCCCGGTCCGGCGAGCGGAGGAGCGGAGGAGCTGCGCCGGAAGGTGATGTATAAAGTGTTTGTTATTTTGAGAGCTGCCGCAGCCTGGGGGGGGACATGATAAGGAGGGGGGGCTGTTTATTACTCTGGGGGACCCATAATAAGGAGGGGGGGCTGTGTAGTGCAATATGCACGGCATCCCCCCGCCGCTGATGGACGGGGTGATGCCGTGCATATTCATTGCACTAATGAGGCGGCCCCACGTGACCGCCTGCGGTCACTACGGCCCCCTCCTGCCTCCTCCAGCCCCCGGTCACAGCCCCCCCCCCACAGCATACCGTATGACCGGTGTATAAGCCGAGGGGGGACTTTTCAGCCCAATTTTTGGGCTGAAAAACTCGGGTTATACACGAGTATATACGGTATATATATATAATATACAGTACATATACTAAATTATCTCCACAATATCATTGAGACCATTGGGATGCAATGTTTTAATGTGGTAAATCCACAATGTCTCTTAAGGCCGCTTTACATGTCGCAATATCATTCCGATATTGCATACGATCTCACGGGAGCGCGCACGTTTTTGGCACTTGTCCAAGATCGCATAGTAGATATCACACAGGGAGATATCAGCAGGCAACGCAACTACAATGTAGTACACCCCTTTTCCACGCTGTGTATGAGCAACCCAAGGAATGACCATTTAACATTGGAGTGAATAAGGGAAGTTGCGCTCCAAATCGTAGTTGCGCTGTCACACAGCACGATCATGCCACATCGCATATACAATATCGTATGTTTGAAGGGCTTGAACAATCTTCTTGCAATATCATAGTTAGGTTGTTTTCGCGTCACATTGCCCATTTACACAACACAACGCACTAACAATATCAACTGCAACGGCCACACCTTTTTATTGATGTTGCGTTGCGATATCGCGATGTGTAAAGCGGCCATTAGGGTACCTTCACACGCGGCAATATTGCTAGGCAATTTCACTGGCAATTTGCTGGTTGCAGTGAAATCATGGACACATTGTTACATTTGTACACAGCAACAAAATAGAACAATGTGTCCATGATTTCACTGCAACCAGCAAATTGCCAGTCAAATTGCCTAGCAATATTGCCGCATGTGAAGAAAATATGAATGTCCACTGTGTTATGAACTTTGTTGCTGGAAGATGTTGTGCCTCATATACTGTGGAGATATACACTACTGTTTAAAAGTTTGGGGTCATTTAGAAATGTCCTTATTTTTAAAACAAAAGAACATTTTTTTCAATGAAGCTAACATTAAATGAATCAGAAATACACTCTATACATTGTTAATGTGGTAAATGATTATTCTAGCTGCAAACGTCTGGTTTTTAATGCAATATCTACATAGGTGTATAGAGGCCCATTTCCAACAACCACCACTCCTTTGTTTTAGTGGTATATTGTGTTTGAAGTGTAAGAAGGCTAAAGAATGTGTAGGAAACCCTAGAAAACCCTTGCACAAGTATGTTAGCACAGCTGAAAACGGTTTGGCTAATTAGAGAAGCTATAAAATTGACCTTCATTTGAGCTACTTGAGAATCTGGAGCATTACATTTATTTGTTCTATGAAACTCTCAAAATGGTCAGAAAAAGAGAACTTTCATGTGAAACTCGACAGTCTATTCCTTTTCTTAGAAATGAAGGCTATTCTATACGAGCAATTGCCAAGAAACTGAAAATTTCCTGCAATGGTGAGTACTACTCCCTTCAGTGGAGAACACAAACAGGCTCTAACCAGAGTAGAAAGAGAAGTGGGAGGTCCCGCTGTACAACTGAGCAACAAGACAAATACATTAGAGTCTTTAGTTTGAGAAATTGACGCCTCACAGCTCCTCAACTGGTAGCTTTATTAAATAGTACACGCAAATGCCAGCGTTAACGTCTACAGTGAAGAGGCGACTCTAGGATGCTGGCCTTCAGGGCAGAGTGGCAAACAAAAAGCCATATCTGAGACTGGCTAATAAAAGGTAAAGATTAATATGGGCAAAATAACACAGACATTGGACAGAGGAAGATTGAAAAAAAGTTTTATGGACAGACCAATCAAAGTTTGAGGTGTTTGGATCACATAGAAAAATATTTGTGAGACGCAGAACAACTGAAAAGATGCTGGAAGAAGCCTGACACAATCTATCAAGCATGGTGGAGGTAATGTGATGGTCTGGGGTTGCTTTGGTGCTGGTAAAGTGGGAGATTTGTACAAGGTAAAAGGGATTTTGAATAGGGAAGGCTATCACTGCATTTTGCAATGCAATGCCATACCCTGTGGACAGCAATTGATTGGAGCCAATTTCATCCTACAACAGGACAATGACCCAAAGCACACCTCCAAATTATGCATGAACTATTTAGGGAAGAAGCAGGCAGCTGGTATTCTATCTGTAATGGAGTGGCCAGCGCAGTCACCAGATCTCAACCCCATTGAGCTGTTGTGAGAGCAGCAGTATGCAAAAAAGTGCCCATCAAGCCAATCCAACTTGTGGGAGGGGTTTCAGGAAGCATGGGGTGACATTTCTCAATATTGCCTCAGCAAATTAACAGCTAGAATGCCAAAGGTCTGCAATGCTGTAATTGCTGCAAAGGGAGCATTCTATGACGAAAGCAAAGTTTGAAAGAGAAAATTATTATTTAAAATATAAATCATAATTTCTAACCTTGTCAGCAATGTCTGGACTATATTTTCTATTCATTTTGCAACTCATTTAATAAAGAAAAGTATGGTTTTTCATAGAAAACACAAAATTGTCTGGGTGACCCCAAACTTTTGAACGGTAGTGTATGATGAAACAGGACTGTTAAGTAAAGTTAGTGTTGAAGAAAAGTGTTTGATGTCAGCTGAATTATGTGCGACGGTTACCGAAGATAGAGCTGCAGCCAGTAGCCTGCAAGTGGCCAAAGGAATTGAGACAGAGGAGTCTGCTGGCCCATGTTTGAGTACCGTGCACTACAATATCCCAAAAATCATCCCTTGCAATGAGGAGCCGGCTGGGGCATGTGCTGCAAAACCAGGGATGCTCTGCAACCGAGGCCCTGATTCACCCATGACTATCAAAGTCCCATATGGCACCTTAACACTATGTAGAGATGAGCTGCTGGTGTGTCGGAGCCATGCTAGGCCTGAGTCAGTAGACTAGCCTAGCCAGTGTGAGGGCCTGAGAGTGAGGTCGAAGGCAAGGCGTGAGAAAGACAAAGTAAAGGAGCAGACTGGGGACAGAGGAGCCATACCGGTTCCCTCCAGGAAGCAACCAGGACACCGGAGACCGAGTCTGCAGTAGAGCATCAAGCCCAGTAGAAAACACTGGTTCACCGAGGAGACTCCAGTCTCCCGGACACCTGTAATGCAACCAACAGGGGAGCCAGGGACCGCAGGAGAAGTTATAGCGGTGGCCCACACAAAGGTTCTCAACACTTTGACATGCGTGAGGGAGAGACACAGAGGAGGTCAGGCCTAGTTCTACACAGGTCAGGGACTTCACCGAAGGAAAAGAGACAAGGAGGCCTTATTCAACACTCACTGTGGAAATCCAGAAGTGCCTTCCTGACCACCTGGAGTGCAGCCTGGACAGTGCCTGCCATAACACCAGTAAAGGTACAGAAACGATTTGAAGTGTGTGTCCATTTGTCCATCCCTGAACCTGTCCGGCCTAGAGACTGTAGCAGCAGCTCAACTGCCTAACCGCCTCCCTGTACAAACCCTCATCACCTCATCACTGCCCTGGGGAGCCTGCTCTGCCTGCAGGGAGCGTTGTCAACTGGCTGCAATACCACCATCCCCGGCGGTCTGACAGCGGCACTGGTGAGATCACCAGAAACTGCAGCTGGTGTCACAAGACTTTATTGATTATCTTTATTATTTTTTCCCCTATTTACCCAGTGACCCCCAGGGTACGGGCCCGGGCACCGAGACATAATTCCCCAGCACTAATGCCCGGGTACCGAGTTCCCAAAGACCCCTGGGCGGGTCACATTCATCACTACAAAATCGTGCTGACAGGTTCTCTTGAAATAACTAATTTTGAGCATTCCTGGGCGCTATTGACTGGGTATCCATTGTCTGCTTGCACTGCCAGCAGAAATAGTACCCCTGACCTAAGAATCATAGAATGATGGATACATAATACATGCTAGCTAGATGCATGCTCTGCTACCTAGATGCAAGCTTTGATCAACTTTGCATCTACTGTCTCTTATCTCCCAAAGAAAAAGTGTGAGGGCCTGGGTTACTCTTCTCTGTTTTTATTTTTCCAGTATTTTTAATACCAGCAAGATTTTTATCTATAAACTAGATGGTGGCCCGATTCTAACGCATCGGGTATTCTAGAATATGTATGTAGTTGACATACTGTGACTGACAGAACTTGTTCAGTCAATGTGAGTGAACTACATATATATATAGCAGCGCTATGGTATATGGTGGTACTTTACAGCACATGTATAGCAGCACTATAGTATATGGCGGTACATTACAGTACATGTATAACAGCACTATAGTATATGGTGGTACATTATAGTACATGTATAGCAGCGCTATAGTACATGGTGGTACATTACAGCAATGTATAGCAGCACTATGGTATATGGCGGTACATTACATTACATGTATAGCAGCACTATAGGATAAGGCAGTACATTACAGTACATGTATAGCAGCGCTATGGTATATGGCAGTACAGTATAGTACATGTATAGCAGCGATATAGTATATGGCGGAACATTACAATACATGTATAGCAGCACTATGGTATATGGTGGTACATTGCAGTACATGTATAGCAGCACTATGGTATATGGCAGTACATTACAGTACAAATATAGCAGCACTATAGTATATGGCGGTACATTACATGACATATAGCAGCACTATAATATATGGGGTACATTACAGTACATGTATAGCAGCGCTATGGTATATGCTGGTACATTACAGCACATGTATAGCAGCACTATAGTATATGGCAGTACATTACAGTACATGTATAGCAGTGTTATAGTATATGGCGGTACATTACAGTACATGTATAGCAGCGCTGTAGTATATGGCGGTACAGTACATGTATACCAGTGTTAGAGTATATGGCGGTACATTACAGTACATGTATAGCAGCACTATAGTATATGGCGGTACATTATAGTACATGTATAGCAGCACTATAGTATATGGTGGTACATTACAGTACATGTATAGCAGCACTGTAGTATATGGCGGTACATTACAGTACATGTATAGCAGCGCTATAATATATGGCGGTACATTACAGTATATGTATAGCAGCACTATAGTATATGGCGATGCATTACAGCGCTATGGTATATGGCGATACTCCGCTCCCCACGGCCCCCTCACTCCTCCACAGTAAAAGTAAAAATAAAAAAATCCTCAGTGAGGATACTTACCTGTCCGCCGGCTCGCTTCACCTCCGTCTTCTAGGTCCTACAGGCCTTTAGGACCTATCGTTGCCTGGGAAACAGATCAGCTGATCGGTCACATGACTGCTAACTGCCGGGGCGGCAGGATTGAGCAGGGGGGCAGGATGGTAATGGGGGGGGCAGGATGGTGATGGGGGGGGCAGGATGGTGGCAGGGGGGGCAGGATGGAGGCGGGGGGCAGCATGGAGTGAGCGGGGGCAGGATGGAGCGAGTGGGGCAGGATGGAGCGAGCGGAGCAGGATGGTGCGAGCGGGGCAGGATGGAGTCGGGGAGGGGAGGCAGGATGGATGCGGGGTCAGGATGGATGCAGGGGGTGCAGGATGGTTGGAGGGGGGCAGGATGTGGAGCTAGCAGGGCAGGAAGCCAGGGGGCAGGATGGAGCCAGGAGGCCGGATGGTGGCGGGGGGGCAGGATGGAGCCGAGGGGGCAAGATGGAGCTGGGGGGGGCAGGATGGAACCAGGGGGCAGGATGGAGCCGGGGGGGCAGGATGGATGTGGGGGGCAGGATGGATGCGGAGGGGCAGGATGGATGTGAGGGGGCAGGATGGAGCCAGGGGGCCAGAATGGAGCTGGGGGGGCAGGATGGATGTGGGGGGGCAGGATGGATGCGGGGGCCGGATGGAGCTGGGGGGGCAGGATGGAGCTGGGTGGGCGGGATGGAGCCGGGGGGGCAGGATGGAGCCGGGAGGGGGGCAGGATGGATGGTGTGACAGGGCGAGCTGTGTGATGTCACATCAGCCCGCCCTGTCGCATGACCGCTGTGTGTACAGAGGGAGAAGACTGGTGAGAACAGTGGGAGGCGAGGGATGAAGCGAGGGGGAGACGAGGAGAGGCGAGGGGGAGGCTATGTGGGGACGGCGGGTACCGGAGCCAGGGGTCGCCGCGGCCGTACATGTAGCCTGGTGACAGCGACGCTGTGGGGGACACATCTCTAAAATTGAGAATAGTAACACAGATTTTTTATATATTTGTATGCAGGAAGATCAGAACCAAGCAGAGTTATAAGCCAAAATTTTAAAACATCATTATTTCATATGGAATATATTTGCTAAAATAGACTTAGGAGAGTTGTTTGAGATAACAAATATATTTCTTAATATTGTCGTACTATAGATGGGCTGCTGCAGCTGTGAAACTGACAGGGCTGAATACAAGGTGACTCAGGAGACACAGCTCAGTTTTATCATTTACCATCAGGGTGTGTGCTCACCATCAGGAATTGCATGGTGTTGGACGCAATGTATTGCCACTGCATCCAAAATGTTGCGTTATACAGTATCAGCACAGTGGATGAGATTTCTAGAAATCCCATGCTCACTGTGCTTCTCCCGTCTGCAGCGTTCTTTATGGACTTCCGCACCTCTGCAGCATGTTCATTTCATGCTGCGGAGTCAGAAGCCATCACCATCAAGTGAATGCAGGGAGAAGCCGCCCTGCACCCACTATAGATGGTGAGTACAGGGAGGCTGTGGGTTCCCTGTGTTCACCCCCTGGTTCCTGCACATCCGGAGGCACTGTGTCCAACATGCAGCACCTCTAGATCATGTGCACACAGCCTTAGGTCATTGTATACTGAGAAAAATAAATACAGTTGCAGGTTGGCATAAGGTACATATAATTGTCGTGATATATTTATTTCTTCTTTACAACTTGCATGCTAATGCGGATTGACCCTTGTTATACCATACACAGTACTATTCTTTTTCAATATTTTAGTACTATTCAGTTGCAATCTGCTGTTTCTATCACAAAGTGCACTCAGTAAAGCTAACATTTGGTTCATTGAGTAATGTTTG
>JARQOC010000001.1:123162892-123242724 GCA_033576535.1 Allobates femoralis
CTATTTTCTCTACGATTTTATTTAATCTTTAATGGAAATGTAATCTGAAGACTTGGAAACACTATAATGTTTAGAAAAATATCATAATACAGGGGGATTACCTAAATGTATACTGATGCCAGTCCAAACCTCAATGTGGGATAAATAACAGCCTGAGCCAGTTAGTTAGCCTCATATAATGTATGTGGTTGAGTCATTTATATCCCCTGGAGTGCTGTGGTTTACTTCTTATTTTTAATTACCTTTAAGGCTGGTTTCACACTGCAGTTTATTCCTGATCAGGATTCATCAGTGTTTGGCGGCCGTCACACGCTGAGATATCGTGCAAGATATCGTAGACGATGTTAAATTTGCATATCGTGCGAACGACGCGCAAAATCGCTCATCACGACGCTACACCCACAGACATCGCTCAGACGATTCCCCGATCCACCCATCCAGCGATCGTCTGAGAGATGCAGTTATCAGCAGTGGACATCGTTCAGCTAAAGTCACACAGAAATCTCCTAAACGATGTGGGAGCAAATGTGGGCGTTATCGGAGCCGATAGGCGTGGTACATGGGCTCCAAGCTGCGCCCCTCACTACACCATTGGTGCTCAGTACTGCGTCCTCATTGGGTCAGATGTCCTTTGAAACATGGCGGCCTCATCCCCACAATGTCCTGTGATATTGATCGTAATGTATATGTGTGCTGTAGCACATAACTAAATTGCAATGGGCAAAACGTACAGCCGCGTTATGTGTGCCGCGCCCGCCAACATTGTGTGGGTATATGACAAGGTGGACACTATATAGCAGGGTCGGGGACCACGCAGAATCGATTATCAAGTTGACGCAATTGGGTGCACAGTTCGGAGATATTGTGCAGCCGACGCCTATGTGTGGTGCTGAAGACAGCGCTTTCAAAATGGCGCCCTGTGAGGGCAGCCAATGGCAACGCATCAACTTCCACCAATGCGAGCTAGTGGTGAAGCAGCCAATCCGAAACCATTTCGTTGCACGAATCACCACTGAGGAGGTCAGGCAATAGGAAACTCCTGACACGCCTACGTGATGGATTTTGCCATCGCTGAAATCACACGTTTCGTCTGATGTCGGGAATTTACACGTGTCGATTGTGCGTAGTTAATTGGGCGATATCGTCAGATCTGAGAACCGAACCTCAGATCACGATTTAGAGATTTGATCAGATATCGCTCGTCGTATCTGGCCGTCACACGCACAGACATCGCTTACGCGATGTTTAATCTGCCGCTTTCAAGCGATATCTTGCACGATATCTCAGCGTGTGACGGCCGCCTTTGTGTGCCAAAACCAGGAGTGAAACTTGCAGAGAAAAACTATGGCCATGTTCACACACCTGCGTTTTTTTGCCCATCCCTGCGTTTTTGGGGTGTGGGGGAAAAACGCAGGTGCGTTAATGCAGGGTACATATGAGTGTACATGCGTTTTTCAGGACCACTTGCGTTTTTTTCCCATACCCCAAAAAACGCTGCATGCAGCTTTTTTGGGTGCTGGAAAAAAACGCAGGTGTGTTTCCCCAAAAATGCACGCGTTTTTGTAACATGGGCCCCTATGGGAAACGCTGACAAACGCAAACGGAAACGCAAGTCACATGCAGATACATGCGTTAACGGTAGCGTCTTTGTAAAGGAGTCATCAAAAATGAAATTTTTTTTTTTCAATAGCACCCCCCTATATAATAAAGAAAATACAAAAAAAAATTTACGATAGAACCCCCCCCAACCCCCTTGGTCGGCAGGAAAACGAAAAAAAAATTCCTTCAGCAAAAACACCAAGTTCTATGCCATGCGTTTTTGGCTGTGTGGGTGTTTGGTGAAAAAAATGACTATTTGCAAAAACGCTTTCAATGCTTTCACACACACAAGGCACATTTTTTGGCACTCCTAAAAAAACGCGAGTGGTTTTAGGAGTGCTAAAAAAAACGCAAATTGTGTGTGAACATAGCCTATAATTGAAAGATTGACACCTGTTCTGAGTTTTGGAGACACTTCTGGTTTTGACACACAAACCTGATCGAACCTGATAAGGGAAAAAACCGCAGTGTGAAACCAGCCTAAGGGCGGCTTCACACTGCGGTCAGGTCCGGTTTACACCAGACAGCCCCGGATCGGATTTTGTCCCCATAGTATCCTATGGGGCTGGATGGCAGCTATCCGCCATCCGGTTTCCATCTGTCCGGCAGTAACCGAGACAATCTGGCGCTCCCTAAGGCTGGCTTCACACTGCGGCGGCGTCCGGTCCGGGGCTGTCAGGAGTGACAGCCTGGACCGGAGTTTTGCTCCATAGGAGACTATCGGGCTGCACGGAGCTGGATCGCGCCGGGTGGCAATTATCTGCCATCCGGCTGCTAGCTCGCCGGATGAATCCTGCTGAAGTGGGGTTTTTCTTCCGATTCCAAAAACGTTGCATGCAACGTTTTTGGAGTCGGCAGACAAATCCCCACTTCTGCAGGATTCATCCGGCGAGCTAACAGCCGGATGGCAGATAATTGCCACCCGGCGCGATCCAGCTCCGTGCAGCCCGATAGTCTCCTATGGAGCAAAACTCCGGTCCAGGCTGTCACTCCTGACAGCCCCGGACCGGACGCCGCCGCAGTGTGAAGCCAGCCTAACATGGGAGTCTATGTTCTAAAATCAAACGATCCTCGAGCAGCCAACCTGCATCGTTGTGTGTGACACCGCGATAACGATGTCGTTCACACCTTCGCCCATTCACATCAGTGAACAAGTATCGTTCGCTGGGTTGTGTGAATGATAGCTGCTCGCCACATCGTTGGTGAGTCGTCCTCGATATCTACACGTGTGACAGCTCACCAACGATGTCAAAACGATGTCCTAACGACCGCGCGTTGATGAGATCGTTAGTGATATCGTTTCAACATTGCAGCGTGTAACGGTACCTTTATGGTGGGTTTACACACACCAATTTATCTGTTCAATCTCTGAACCAATCTCTGGTTGCAGTGAAATCATGGATACATTGCTCCATTTTGTGGCTGTGTACAACATGGAGCAATGTATCCATGATTTCACTGCAACCAGAGATTGGTTCAGAGATTGAACAGATAAATTGGTGTGTGTAAACCCACCATTAGATTGCAAAGGATTTCCATGCTGACATGTTGCATGAAATAATGAATGAATGAGCTGACCTGCAGTAGCAGACAATGCGTCATGGATGTGTGTCACTCGCTGTACAGTAATTCAGATGCCCCGTCATTCTGCTTGGGAAGCTATACATCCCAGTTTCACAGGACTCCTTATATGAACCATAAGTGTACCACAGCAGGACACAATCAGTCTCGGATGTGAACAGTAGTTTTCCTATACACTGACAATAAGCAGAGAGCTTTAACAGAAGACAAGCCGGGTTACGATTAAAATAAGACTCTGTTCATATTACTTGCATGTGTTCTGTTATTATTGGAGACATAATAGCTTTGTTGAATTCCTCTGCAATATTAAAAAGGATTCAGAGGAACCCTGACAAATCCTATTCCTTTATAATAATAATCTTGTATTTTTATAGGACCAACATATTTTGCAGCGCTTTATAATTCAGAGGTTCATATACAAACAGTCATAAGTAACAGTTATCAATGAAAACAATAATTAAAGCAAAATAATGACAGCCCTACTCAGGAGAGCTTACAATCTAACAATGAGGTGGGGGTGACACAAATTACAGATTCTTATTTACAATAATGGCCCAGCTATCCTGAAGGAATGGGGAATGAGTGGTCACCAGCCATTATTTGTAGTGCATTTGAGACTGGAGGAGTGAATAGGCTATGTCTAAGTGACTACGATTAGGGATCAGGATTGGCCACCCTAAAAACATGTGTTCTTAGGGGGCACCTGAAGCTATGTAACTTGTGGATAGCCCTAATTTCTAGGGGTAGAGCATTCCAGAGAATAGGTGCAGCTCAGGAGAAGTCTTGGAGCACCTATTTACTAGGTGCATCTGATTTCCATTGTGTTTTCATTTTTTTTAACAGTAAGGTCGGCTTCACACCACTGTTTTTCAGGTCCGGGTCTGTCTGGTTTGAAACAGACAGACCTGGATCTGATATTGCCCCCCATGCATCCCAATGATGCCGGATGGCTGTTATTTGCCATCCGGTTTTGTGGTTTTCCGGGAGGATGACGTTCTTTTTGTTTTTTGCCCTGGACACAAAATTGGAGCTTGCAGCATTTTTTGTGTCCGGTGGCAAAAACGAACAAAACATGATCCTCCCGGATCTGGGAATATCCGGTGCCCATAACATGGGAGTCTATGGGCGCCAGATCGTACCAGATCCAGCAAAAAAACGAACTGGTTCCTGGATGTCTGGTGCTGAAAGAGCAGCGGCTCTTAAATGCAGCTGTGCTCGTTCAGCACCAAAGACAGCGCAGCATTTGCCATGCACCGCTATAGCTTAGCACCGGGAGAGCTGCACGGCTGAAATTTCAGCACCGTGGGCAGCGCCCCTGCATCCATGCTGCTGAAATTTCAGCACTGGATAGAGCAGAAATGATTCCTGCACAAAACAGGTTCTGCTAATTCGAGGCTGTCAGGTTGTGTCCGGTGCATCCTGCAAAACACCGGACACAACTTGACAGCTGAAAATCACAGTGTGAAGCCGGCCTAAGATAGTACTGCAAACCTGTTGTTCTTGCTATGAAAAAGGGATAAAAAACTAATAGAAAGGAGAATGGCATTACTGAGTGAGAAGAGAGCCTAGGAGGCTCACATAATCTATACAATCTACACTGCTCTTCAGTGCTACATGGAGGATTGCCAATTTGACTTGTTATTGTTTCTGGACAGCTTTTCGAAAAATCATAAACAGATGATGTTTTCTTTATGGATGCATTGGAAAACTGTAATAAATCATTAGGATTATATGTGATACATGTCGACTGCTCATAATTTTGATATGAAGACATAATTTGCATTAATAAAAAATTGTAAAATGATAATAAATGTAGTCAAAATAAACTGAAGAGGCTTAAAAAATAATTCCGACTGTAGTAGACTTTCTGAACGGTTGACAACCCTTAACACGAGTGCCAGTGGTAGTAGTGTCCATTGTGAAGGAACCTCATAGAAATACACTGCATTCTCCGATATGATATAAAAGGTGAATTTTCTATTTATATATTGTGAGCGACATTAAACGTTTCAACCTGAAGCGGGTCTTTGTCAATAGTCGCTAAAACTAAATAACAGAGATATTATACAGATATTGAAAAATTACAGAAATAAAAAATTGTGATATGTATAGAGATCACATGGCAGAGATATACCATAACACAGAGTGAGGACTTCACTGGTCTGGAGTATGTATATTCATCATATATGAAGTCTGTACAATTACAGTAATAAGAGAAAGAAAATATTTACATATATACAAAATATGGTTGCTTTCTTATGGAAAAATATTTGTGTAAGGATGACATCACAGCATTGCAGATGGTGAAGTGTCGATCCTAAAGCCAAAAGAATATAATCAGAAGACATCCTGACAGATTGTATATGGCATTCAGTAACATATACCTGGTAGGGCAAGGGTCTCAAACTCATCTGGATATATGGCCGCACATAGAAAAAAAAAAAAATTTGGGGGGCTGCTTTTCATCACTTTTTTAACATTTTTGGCTAGATTAGTTTATTTATTTATTTTTTTAATAGCATTCATCATATGGATTATAGCACAGTTTTATAGCTTGGGTTGTTACCGTATGTATGTGGAGATAAGACACTATTTTTGTTCATTTTAGTTTATATATAAAACAGCATTTTCAGTGGTAAAAAAAATCATGTGTTCTTTTGATTTTTTTTTTTTTTTACATTTTTTTCCCATTCTTGTAAGTAATATTGTATTACAATTAGCACCACAGAGTAATTTTGGCCAACATCTTTCAGTAATGTCACCAACTCGGTTCCCATCTCATAGTAATGTCAATGTCTCACATCTTGGTCCCCTTTTTGTAGAAATGTGCCCATCCTGGTCCTCATCTTGTAGTAATGTCCCCATATAGATCCCCATCTTGTAGTAGTGTCCCTATCATGGTCCCCATCTTGTAGTAATGTGCCAATCTTGCTCCCCTTCATGCAGTAGTGTTCCCATCCTGGTCCTCATCATGTAGTAATGTCCCCATCCTGGTCTTCATCTTGTAGTAATGTGCAAATCCTGTAGTAGTGTTCCCATCCTGGTTCCTGTCTTGTGGTAATGTCCCCATCCTGATCCCCATCTTTAGTAAAGTCCCCATTTGGCTGCTCATCTTGTAGTAATGTGCCCCTTTTTGTAGTATTGTCCCATCCTGGTCCTTTTGTAGTAATGTCCCCATCCTGATCCCGTTTTTGCAGTAATATGCCCCACCCTAGTCCTCTCCCTGCAGTATTGCCCTATTCTGCTCCCCATATTGT
This sequence comes from Allobates femoralis, assembly GCA_033576535.1. NCBI lineage: Eukaryota > Metazoa > Chordata > Amphibia > Anura > Aromobatidae > Allobates > Allobates femoralis. The sequence continues at coordinate 123,169,330 of JARQOC010000001.1, forward strand.
CATAATGTCCCGATCCTGATCCCCTTCTAGCATTAATTGCCCCATCTTGCTCCCCTTCTTGTAGTAATGGTCTTATCCTGATTCTGTCCTTGTAGTACTGTCTGGATCCTGATTCCCTTCTTTTAGTAATGTGGCCACCTTGCTCTCTTTTTTGTAGAAATAATGTTGCTCCCCTTCTTGTAGTAATGTCCCCTATTGTGCCATTTTAAAAACACACACATTTTCTCATCTGTCCTCCATTCCCTCAGTGTCATCTTTTCTGCAGCCTGCAGGCACTGTGGCACTTTTATTATTACCTATTATAGCAGAGTACGGTACTTCTACACATTTGTTATACTGTTTTTTCTGTGGTCTAGTTATTCTGTGGTGTGAACACTGTTCTACAGACCTGTTCATTTTGTGCTCAGTTGTAAGTTTTCATTTAGTCTCTTGTTATGCAATTTAGGCTAGGGTCACACATAAGCCCTTGGTCCGTTTTTGTCTTCATTTTTGTCATTTTTTTTTTTCTAAGTCCAAAAACTGACAGAAAAACGGATTGGATGTAATAAACACCCTGTCCGTTTTTTTCTGGACCTCAAAACATTGCTCTGTCCGTTTTTGGCATCAGTTAAAAAACGCATGCGTTTTTTTAACATGGGGCCCTATGGGAAACGCATGCGTTAACGCATGGCACATATAGGCACCTGCGTTAACGCATATGCGTTTTTATGGAAAAAATGACTAAGTCCAAAAACGTTCAGGGGTGCAGGAGGCTCAAAAAGCACCCTATAAAAAATGTATTGGTCATAGAAATCACTTCCAAAAACGGATTTCTATGTGTGACTCCAGCCTTAGGCTAGGGTCACACATAAGCCTTTGGTCCGTTTTTGGCTTCATTTTTGTCATTTTTTTTTTCTAAGTCTAAAAACTGACAGAAAAACGGATTGGATGTAATAAACACCCTGTCCGTTTTTTTCTGGACCTCAAAACATTGCTCTGTCCGTTTTTGAGCCAAAAACGTTGCTAGCAACGTTTTTGGCATCAGTTAAAAAACGCATGCGTTTTTTTAACATGGGGCTCTATGGGACACGCATGCGTTAATGCATGGCACATATAGGCACCTGCGTTAACGCATGCGTTAACGCATGTGCGTTTTTAATGTAAAAAATAAAAAAATGACTAAGTCCAAAAACGTTCAGGGGTGCAGGAGGCTCAAAAAGCACCCAAAAAAAAACGGATTGGTCATGGAAATCACTTCCAAAAACGGATTTCTATGTGTGACCCCAGCCTTAGGGAGCGCCCCCACCCCTTCCATTCTGAGCCAGGCACATAAGGTGCTGTCTGCTGCACTGTGTCCTTATTGGACTCTGGCCCATCTTTATCCTGCATTCATGAGGTATATTTATACAGGAATATTAACACGATGACGAGCACACCTATAAGTGTAGGTGCCAGCAAGAAAAAAACATACTTGTATACGTGTAATCCGCTGCACACTACACACTATAAGATATAAGTATATAACGTATAGCGTAATGGCTAAAAGTGTATAAAGCTAATACAAATTTATAAAGTATATTTATACAGGATCAGGTTTAAAATTAGTTAGATAGGGACCGTTCTGATATCACCTTGGCGTTGGTAGAATGGCTTCATACATTTTTTGCAAAAAATGTATTAACTAAGTACCCTGTATTTGACACTGTGTTTTACTAGCACTTTCTTTTTATTATTACCTATTATAGTAGAGTACTTCTACATGTTTGTTATGCTGTTTTTTCTGTGATCTAGTTATTCGATGGCGCGAACACAGTCCTACAGACCTGTTCACTTTGTGCTTTGGCTCAGTTGTAAGTTTTCAAATACATATGAAGTGTGGACTGTGGGGGCTCCCTGGACTGGGCCGCGATTGTCAAGATGCCTGTGTGCCGCTCAGTGAAGCCCCATGGGCTGTTATGTGGACCACAGGCTGCGTGTTTGAGATTCCTGTAATAGGGTATGTATAAGGTAAGTTAAAGAGTTTACTACCTTAAATCGAAGGGGTTATCTATAGCAAATGCATCATGACATAAACGGTGGGTTGTAGAAGCCTGTAGTGAAATACATGGTATTAAACTGGTATCCAAGGCTATCTAAGTATATATATAGCAAAAATGGATTATGTACTGTGAAAGGTATAGATAAAGGTAACATAGTTTTATGGTTGAAGAAAGACTATAAGTCCATCTAGTTTAACCCATAGCCTAACATGTTGATCCTGAGGAAGGCAGGCTAATCATACTGCTATTGCGTTGTTAATCAGCTTTGTTTGGGGCACGTTGTAAAACAATCTGGCACGCCTATGTTCTCGCCACGCTGAACAGGTACGCCCACATTCCTTCGGGGATTGCGGCTGTGAAGCGGCGTCGGGAGTCAACCGGATGTTTCCCAATGTTTGTGTGGGAACTTTCGGAATGACACATCGCCTTAGGTTGAGGGCGAAATTGCGTCATGTAAAAGTGCCTTCGGCGTTCGGAGGCAACCTTAAAAACGTGCATGCGCACGTTAGGTTGCCTCCGATCGCCGCCAAAAGTTGCGGCATGTAAAGGTACCTTTAGAAAACCCTCTAGGATTTTACTAACAGTAGAGGTTAAGCTTGCTGGCCTATAATTTCCAAGTTCAGTTTTTGGCCCCTTTTTGAATATTGGCGCCACATTTACACATATCCGCCAGTCCTGTGGTACAGACCCTGTTGTTACGCAATCTTTACATATTAAAAATAATGGTCTATCTAAGCCAGTACTTAATTCCTACAGTACTCTGGGGTGTATCCCATCCGGGCCTGGTGATTTGTCAATTTTAGTGATTTTTAGGCGGTGCCGTACTTCCTGCTGGGTTAAGCAGGTGACATTCAATGGAGAATTTTTGTTATCACTGATCATGTTGTCTGTCATGGGATTTTCTTGTGTAAATACTGTTATAAAAAAAGTCATTTAGCATATGGGCTTTTTCCTCATCCTCATCCACCATTTCACCCAGACTATTTTTAAGGGGGCCAACACAATCATTTTTTAGTTTCTTACTATTTATGTAGTTAAAAAATATTTTGGGATTTTTTTTTACTTTCTCTGGCAATGAATCTCTCTGTCTCAATCTTTGCTGCTTTGATTTGCTTTTTACACGTTATTTAATTTTCTGTATTTATTTAATGCTTCATCACCACCTACTTGCTTTCATTTCCTAAATACTTTATTTTTGTCACTTATTGCGCCCCTTACAGCTTTATTTAGCCATAGTGGTTTCCTCCTATTTCTAGCATGTTTATTCCCATAGGGTATATATTGTGCACATGTCCTATTCAGGATGCTAATAAACGTCTCCCATTTGCTTTGCGTACTTTTATGTCTCAGGACATCGTCCCAGTTTATTGCACTAAAATCATCTCTCAATCGTTGGAAATTTGCCTTCCTGAAGTTAAGTGTCCTTGTAGCCCCTCTACTACACATCTTATTAAAGGATATTTGAAAACTTATTATTTTGTGATCACTATTACTCAAGTGACCTCCAACCCATATATTCGCTATGCAGTCCGGCCTGTTGGTTAATAGGTCTAGCAGTGCCCCCTTTCTTGTTGGGTCCTGAACTAGTTGTGAAAGGTAATTGTCTCTCATAATTGTCAAAAACCTATTACCTTTGCTGGACCTGCAGGTTTCTGTTCCCCAATGTATTTCAAGGTAGTTAAAGTCCCCCATAATAATGACTTCTCCCTGAGTTGCTGCTTCATCTATTTGCTTTATGATTATTTTCTCCTCCACTTCCAGTATTGTTGGAGACATATAACAAACCCCTATCAGTAATTATTTTTTCCCCCTCCCCTTATCTCCACCCACAGAGACTCTACATTTTCATTAGATTCACCTATATTATCACGCAGGATGGGTTTTAAGGATGATTTTACATATTAACACACACCTCCCTCTCGCTTATTTGTACGGTAATTTCTGAAGAGACTATAGCCCTTTTAAATTAACAGCCCAGTCATGGCTCTCGTCCAGCCATGTCTCCGATATCCCCACCATGTCATAATTATTTTCCAACAAAATTAATTCTAATTCCTCCATTTTGTCAGTGAAGCTTCTGGAATTAGTGTAAATGCACTTTATGCATCTCTCTTTACCTCTATTCCTTCCTACTATATTGACTGTTCTAACCCCACCCCCCATGCCACCCCCAATTTCATTATTTGTGCCCAGGTTACTATTTACACTATCTTCCCCTCCTATACAATGAATACCCTCCCCCAATCCCTAGTTTAAACACTCCTCCAACCTTTTAGCCATTTTCTCCCCCAGCACAGCTACACCCTCCCCATTGAGGTGCAGCCCGTCCCTAGCATAGAACCTGTAGCCAACAGAGAAGTCGGCCCAGGAACAGTAGTTGGTTATTCTGTACTTCTTTTTTATAGAATAAACTTAAAAAAATCAAGTTGACTGTTGTATAAATTATACTTGTATGAAGCACAGCTAGTCTATGTAATTGGTAGAGAACACAGGAATATATTTATAGCTTACAAGAATATTTTTCTGATAGGAGCACAGCTCACATCTTTCAGTTACTGTAATCTATGTTTGAGTACTATGGGCAGCACGATGGCTCAGTGGTTCGCAATGTTGCCGTACAGTATTGGGGTTTTAGGTTCAAGTCCTACAAAGTACACCATCTGTAAGGAGTTTGTGTGCTTTTACTCCAGTTTCCTCCCACACTTCAGATACATATTAATAAAGAGGATAAATTGTGAGCCCCAATGGGGAAAGTGATGATGATGCCTTTAAAGTACAGTGATATTAATGGTATTATCTAATAAGCAAGTAAATTAACAAATTATAAATGTTGGCATCAATTATGGTGGATGCGAGCCACATATTTCTGCCCTGTAAAAATGGTATGTGTCACCCATCTGCTATTTTTACCAATGTAATAACATATATGATAGATCAGAATACATGTCAATTATGATCAAAACAACAATTAAGGTTGAATCATTTGTTTTTCGCCAGGTCTGAGATAACTAGAGGGAAATATAATTTACATCTGTTCAGGGGAGGATAGACAGACAGGTTTACCTATCACCCTCCCACGCTACCCCAATGCCGCCTGTTAGTCATTAGTTTATGTAACCATTTTTTCCTTGCCTCAGCTAATTACTCACCCAATTAATTATGCTGAAGGCTTCTGTCACATTCAATTAGTCATTAGAAGATAGCAGATGAAAATATATTTTCTGAAGTCATAGCTTTATTAAAGTGTGATCAAAATATCTATATAAACTGCAGAGCAAATGACACAACCTGTCAAATAATTTACATAGCCGAGCATGTTCCCATTGTGCAAATTAAGTAACATGTTGACTTAATTCATTTATTAGTCAATAGTCTCAGTTTTTTCTGTTAAAATGTTGATAAACAGTATCTATCCTATACGGGAACAGCATACCTGGGTAGTGGATCATTTGGGTTTCTAAAGATGGAGGTCACTGCCTCTGGTGTAGATTCTCCAGCTCACTGTACCAAACCATTGGATGGAATCCATAGTAAGATAAAAGGTCAGGGCAGGCGGCAGACAGAAGTATGGGGTCAGGAACAAGCCAAGTATTCACCAGGAGAGCAAAATAGCTCCTTTGCCCTCGAATGGAAGTCATGCTAATCTGTAGCTCAAACAATGGATTGTGGGGAATAGAAAACATAAAGAACAGGTCTAGATGACATAATTAAGGTCCAAGAAGTAACACGACCGCAGAGCACAGAACAGAGATGGTTCACTATAGACTTCATTTGGAGCTGCCGGATGTCGTCATTCTGTGAATGCGTTTACCTCAATGTTTACTTTTGTAATATATAAAATCAATAGGCAATAAAATAATTAGTGGATAGATTTTATTAAGCATAGATTAAAACACAAAAAAATGCATTTAAAATTATTTATTACACTGGAAAAAAAAGTTTCGAAAATAAAGACCAAAAATATAAATATTGCACTTAAATTTTTGTTTCATATGTTACACCAAACGTTTAACTCCTAAAAATATACTTTTCATAATTTTCAGAATTGTATAAATAAAACATAAAAGTAGTCAGAACCTATAACAGTTCAATTTATACATCAATGGAATCTCAATCGGAGAAGCTTATTTTTTTGAGCTACCCTGACCAAAGGTGCAAGGAGTTACCATGGTTAATGATGGTCAACCCAGACTAGCCATGAAGGTATGAGCACTGCCAAAAGATGTTGAATACCGACTAAGTTACAGAATTCCTAAATTCATATGATCATCCTATTCAATCAGGAGATGTACACAGTCACATAAGTTAAAAAAAAAAGATAGCAGTCATCTAACATCTCTTGTTTTTCAATGAGTTCAACATTTTCTGGTTCTTTGTTTTAAAACTCATGACAAAGTTGCTTGGTAAGATTTTTGCTCGCCCTTCTTCATCGACTTGACCCATGATGATATAATTCAAACCTATAGGAAGAAAAATAACAAGCTGAGATATACGTTCTTTACATATTGAATGGATTGTTAGTTTTCATGGAGCTTCAGCACAAAGTTCTTGCACATATTCATATCATTTTAGGAACATAGTATTTGAGTAAACATATAATATGTACTTTCCAAGACTACACCATGTTCCAAATTATTATGCAAATGTTCTTTTTCTATGATTTTCCTAAATGGACGGTGCAAATGACAGTCAGTGTAATAAAAATCATCACCCGTTAGAGTATACATCGAATTTTATTGAAAAAAACTCCCGATGATAACAGTATAATCTTCACTATTAAAAAAAACCCTCTAAATGCACTGTTCCAAATTATTATGCACAGTAGAGTTTCTGAACATCTTGTATGTTTGAAAGAACTGAAAATGCTCATTTGTTGAATTTGCAGCATTAGGAGGTCACATTCACTGGAATAAAAAGCTATTTAACTCCAAAACATCCTAACAGGCCAAGTTATATGTTAACATAGGAACCCTACTATGATATCACCTTCACAATTCTTGCATCCATTGAACTTGTGAGTTTCTGGAGAGTTTCTGCTTGTATTTCTTTGCATGATGTTAGAATAGCCTCCCAGAGCTGCTGTTTTGATGTGAACTGCCTCCCACCCTCATAGATCTTTTGCTTGATTATACTTCAAAGGTTCTCTATAGGGTTGAGATCAGGGGAGATGGTGGGCACACCATGAGTTTATCTCCTTTTATGCCCATAGCAGCCAATGACCCAGAGGTATTCTTTGCAGCATGAGATGGTGCATTGACATGCATGAGGATGATTTTGCTCCTGAAGGCACGTTTTTGCTTTCTGTACCATGGAAGAAAGTTCTCAGTCAAAAACTCTATATACTTTGCAGAGGTCATTTTCACACCTTCAGGAACCTTAAAGGGGCCTACCAGATGTTTCCCAATGATTCCAGCCAAAAACACGACTCCTCCACCTCCTTGCTGACGTCGCAGCCTTGTTGGGACATGATGGCATCCACCAACCATCCACTACTCTATGCATCTGGACCATCCAGGGTTGCTCGGCACTCATCAGTAAACAAGACTGTTTGAAAATTAGTCTTCATGTATGTCTGGGCCCACTGCAACCATGTCTGTTTGTGAGCACTGTTTAGGGGAGACCGAATTGTAGGTTTATGCACCACATCATGCCTTTGAAGGATCCTATACCTTGAGGTTCGAGGGACTCCAGAGGCACCAGCAGCTTCAAATATCTGTTTGTTGGTTTGTAAGGCCTTTTTAGCAGCTGCTTTCTTAATCTTGCCTGGCAGAAACCTTCCTCATTCTGCCTTTATTTGCACAAACACGTCTTTTCTCAGAATCAGCCACAAATCTCTTCACAGTACGATGATCGCACTTAAGTTTTCGTGCAATATCTAATGTTTTCATCCCTTGTCCAAGGCATTGCACTATTTGTTGCTTTTCAGCAGCAAAGAGATCCTTTCTCTTTCCATGTTACTCGAAAACTGTGGCCTGCTCAATATTGTGGAACATCCAGTTTTCCTTTCATTGGGCTCACCTGCCAAACTAATTATCACAGGTATCTGAGATTGGTTTCAGTGATCCAAAGAACCCTGAGACACAATACCATCAATGGGTTTCATTGAAAAAAAAACCCCTATGACACTTAAAACCAATTTGCATAATAATTTGGAATATGATTTGCAACTTTAGGCAGGGGCTACATGGACAACTGGTGCCACACAACAGAGATTATCATATAAGTCACATGACCTGCAAGTTGTGCACGACTTGCTGTTATAGGTGTAATTTTGCTGAAGAAAAATGTCCAAGTTGCAATTAAGTTGCAGGCAAGTCACAATCGCATGTGACTTGAACTGAACTCTAAGGCAAGTGAGTCGTGTGTAAATTGCAACCAGTGACAGAAAATCCAACACATATGGAAGCCTTGGTGACTTTGTGTTCCAGTAGCAGATCATAGGAAACAAAAAATCATTAGATGCAATGTCACACTACAATTTCAGTGTCATGTGACGTGTTGCCTTGCAGCCCTATGCCTAAAAGAGGTAGTTGTAGTTGGAATATTTTGAACAGGATGCATCTTTCTCAAGAACATGCCGTACAATAATGAAGATGTGACCGCATACTTGTGAGCCTCTCTGTTCATTTATATAAGGATTCCTAAAAAAGACAAATTGGCGCCCTGCAGTGGAAGCCATAGCTATCAGGCATTTATGTCATATCCTGTTGATACGGTAGCCTTCTTACTACAGAAGCGTTCCCACTAACTTTTTTTATTGATTAAGTGTATGTGTATGTGCATGTAAAGTAGTGTGATTGTATTAATATGCTCACCTACCACTGTATCCAGCCCAGTATTCCTCCTTTTCTAAGTGATGTCATCCTCTTTGGGTCTGCATGACCTGGAAGTGACTTTTATAATATATATATAGGAAGCGTCAAAACAAGGCTCCATAGACGTTCATTGTAAAGGAGACTAGTATCTCATGCATAGAGTGAAAAATGAGCTGGATAGACTCATTTGCAGTGACGTCACTGAGAAGAGCAGAAGATCGTTGCTGGACACCGCAGAGAGCAGCGGTAGATGAGTATATTAATATACTACAAATTTAATCAATAATAAAAAAAGTTAGTGTGAGTGCTTGTTTAACCTTAAAGGACCACTACCGGCAAAATGGTACTCTATATAAAGGCTAGTGCAGGACTTAAGGTGGTGCATAACACACAAAATTTAAAGAAAACCAAGGAAGGAATCTATGAGTAATGACACTGTGGAGAGGGAAGAAGCTTTCTATAAAGCTGGAGTCATATTAGCGTATGGTGTCCGATGTGAGAGCATCGCATGCAATATGCTAATGACACTTGACTCAGGCTCTCCTGCAAGAGAGAGCCAAGAGTCATGCAACTGTCATGCGATCGGATCACAGGGCCGGGCTGAGGGAGAGATTATTCTCCCCATCTCCTCCATTGCTGGCTTTGGCATATATCGCAGTGCACTCAACTGTGCGCTAAGAGCAATGTGATGTTTCATTCTCCCTCATAGACTTGTATGGGTACAAGTGATCCGAGATTCAAAGACAATCACAGCAAACTCGCAGGTCTGAGATGCCCAATTGTCTAACATGGGCTCATGAGCAATGGGAGATTTCCTCGTATTGCACTCATGCGAGTCCCAAGTCAGTGTGACTCCACCCTCAGCCTATAGCAAAGAAAAACTTCCTGTACCATTAGGGTATGTGCACACAGTGCGTTTTTGCTGCAGTTTCTGCATGCAGAAAATCATTGGTTTTATGGTAATGTATGCTAATTTGTTCCTGCGGTTTTGATTCCCAGCAAAACCAATGTGTTTCACAGAAACGCTGTGCACACACATTGGTTTTGCAAGTGTCAAGAACTGTCAAATACCTGCGTTTTTGGTGCGGATGGGAAATAATTGACATGTTCTATTTGTCCTGCGTTTTTGGTGCAGTCAATGGAAAAAACGCAGGAAAAACGCACAAAAAACGCACATAAAACGCGCAAAAAACGCTAAAAAAATGCAGACAAGATCATAGCACTTCTCCTGTCAAGGACTCTATGATCCTCAGGGTTTGCTGCGTTCAGGACTGCTTAAAAAACGTCCTGTGGGCACATACCCTTAAAGGCGGTCTGAAATAGGGCGCATGATGAGATATTCAAAACTGTAGCATCTTAGTAATTCTCACTTAGGTGGCCGTCACACGGTTCAATTTCTTGAACGATATCGTTTAAGCGATCTGCTTTTTGATCGCTTAAGCGATATCGTTTGTGCATCGCTACGTGCGATCGTTAGATCGCAGATATGAGAGCCGGAGCTCATATCAAGCGATGAACGCTTGAACAATCTGCTTCATCGTGGTGTGTGACACCACGATGAACGATCTCCCAGCAGCAGAGCCTATGCTGGGAGATGGTATCTATGGTAAACGTCGGGTTACTAAGCGCCGCGCGGCGCCTAATAACTTGATGTGTACCATAGTTACCAGCGATCTCGCTGCTCCACATCTCTGGTGAGTCTGTCTGTGTGACATCTCACCAGCGATGTGAACGATATTGTTAGCGATCGCGCGTGCACGTAATCGCTTACAATATCGTTCAAGATATTGCACCGTGTGACGGCCGCCTTATTGACATTTGGACAACGAGCAAAATAGTTATATATCACTGAATTACCCCTTTCATAATAACTTTTTAGAAATTACATTTATATGTTGTATTAGCACTGACATAGTATACTGTACATATCATATATTAAGTTGTATTCACACCAGTGTCATGACTTCTGTTTCTTTATAGGATTTACAGAACCATTTTGATCTGATGCTTTCCCAATTGACTTAAAGTGGGTTAAAAAGGTACATCCACTAGTGTGAACTGAGCTTTTGTGCGTGTTAAGCGGCCGTCACACGCTAAGATATCTCTTGCGATATTGTAAGTGATCACGTGCACGCGCAATCGCTTACAATATCGCTCACATCGCTGGTGAGATGTCACACAGACAGACTCACCAGCGATGTGGATCCGCGATCTCGCTGGTAACTATGGTACATATCGGGTAACTAGGCGCCGCGCGTCGCTTAGTTACCCGACGTGTACCATAGTTACCATCTCCCAGCATAGGCTCTGCCGCTGGGAGATGGATCATCGTGGTGTTATACACCACGATGAAGCAGATCGCTAAATCGTAAATCGCTAGATCTGAGCTCCGGAGCTCAGATCTGCGATGTCACGATCAAGCGATTTCACATCGTAAATCGCTTGATTACATGCAACGATTTTAAGCCCGATATCGCTTAAGCGATCAAAAAGGAGATCGCTTAAATGATATCGGGCAAGAAATCGTTGCGTGTGACGGCCGCTTTAAAGAATTAGTGAGTTAAAGAAAGTTTTCAGCAACACCTCAATTATGCAAGCACAAGTCCAGTCATAAATGCCCAGTAATTGTCTTAGGCTGAGTTCACACGTCCAGTAATCATGTTTTAAACAGATCCAGTAACAATCTATTGTCAAAAAAAGTTGTGCAAATACAACTTTTTGTTCCATTTTGAAAAATTGCTTTTGGTAGTATCTGCTTTTATATAGGCTGGCTTCACACCAAGGCTCTTGGAATTCTGTTCTGTCCATTTTGTAGAGGACAGAACAGCACCCTATTTTGAGTCCCATGTATCCCTATGGTTCCGGATTGGTCCTATTTAGCCATCCGGTTTTGCTATTTCAGGTCAGGATTCGTTTCTGTTCTGTTTTTTATTGTCCCCAAAATCGAAGACTGCACCGTTTTTTTGGCTACGGTGAAAAATTTGGAGAAAACTGGACAGAAACGAATCCTGGGTGATCCGGTGCACATAACATGGGAGTCTATGGGCACTGGATCTGGAGAAAAACAGAATTGTTTACTGGATTAGTTTTTTTGCATTGCGCCTGCCCAGAATGCATTCCATGGTTCTGAAATGATAAATCTGTTCAGGAAATGTCTCTCTCTGCACCGGACAGCACATTCTCGTATTGTACAGTATGAACAAAATGAATCTTGTAAAACACAGGATCCGGAGGCACAACTAACATTCTTTTCACACCAATTAATGTGTGTCCTTTCCAGTCCGAATGGTCCTGCAAAACACAGAATCCACCCGGACAGCTAAAAGCCGTGATGTGAAGCTAGCCTAACATTGGAGTCTATGGAAAACAGATACCATTGATTTTCTCCATTGATTTATTTTCCATTTTAGGCGGCCGTCACACGGTGAGATATCTTTAGCGATATTGTAAGCGATCACGTGCACGCGCAATCGCTTACAATATCGCTCACATCGCTGGTGAGATGTCACACAGACAGACTCACCAGCGATGTGGAGCAGCGATCTCGCTCGTTACTATGGTACACATCGGGTAACTAGGCGCCGCGCGTCGCTTAGTTACCCGACGTGTACCATAGTTACCATCTCCCAGCATAGGCGCGGTCGCTGGGAGATGGATCATCGTGGTGTTATACACCACGATGATGCAGATCGTTGCATCGTTCATCGCTAGATCTGAGAACCGAACCTCAGATCAGCGATGTCACGATCAAGCGATTTACCATCGTAAATCGCTTGATTACATGCAACGATATCTTGCCCGATATCGCTTAAGCGATCAAAAAGGAGATCGCTTAAACGATATCTGGCAAGATATCTCACCGTGTGACGGCCGCCTCAAACTGATCCAGCAATCAAAAAAACTGATCTTTTACAAATCAAAGAAAAAGGGATGGCGAAATAGCAATTAGTTCACCAGATCCATTTTCCATAGGCTCCAATGTTAAAAATGTTTTTTTCAAAATGGACAAAGAAGTTGTATTTGCACAACTTTTTTGCCAGTGGATCACTGTTGGATCCGTCCTAAAGCCCACGTTACACACACAGATATCTGTGACCAACTTCTAAACAGATCTCTGGTTGCAGTGAAATCATGGACACATTGTTCCATATCGTGGCTGTGTACAAAATGGAGCAATGTATCCATGATTTCACTGCAACCAGAGATCTGTTCAGATGTTGGTCACAGATATCTGTGTGTGTAACGTGGCCTTAACAGATATTTTCTGGACGTGTAAACTCAGCCTAGTCAATTATGTCCTTTTCCCATTATAGAGGTATCCAACACTTTCGAAAGATGTTTTGTATAAGCAGCGACCTTTCTAGTAGATTAAAGTTATCCTTGCTTTATATGGATGCCCATTAATCTGAATATTTGCCAGTAGTGATGAGCGAGTGTAACTGTTATCATTCGCTACTCGCATAAATAGTACAGTATACGCGATTCTCGTTACTCCATAAGTAACGCTGGTGCTCCTGAGTGGTGTCAATCCTTATCGATCTGACACATATTGCTGCCTCCCTTCTGTACACAAATGGAGTCAGCACCCAGTGAGAGCAGCTTGAATGTTAGAGTCTCACTGGGGGGCACTATAAAGGTATTGTATGCAGTGAAAATGCAAAAAAGACCATCTTCTCGGCCTGTCCCAGAAAGACTCACTTTATGGCTGGAGGAGTGTGGGCGGAGCCTATCACTAATTGACTAAAATTGGACTCGCTATTTGGACAAGTACATGAGTGTTCCAAAGTAGTCGTTACGAGTATAGCGAATACGAATATTTCGCTACTTGCTCATCACTAGTTGCCATACAATACTATATTTCTAATATGAGCATGGGAAATGCCTGGCTCGCCTCAGTGCCATACTATTGATTACCACTGATTTATATTAATTTTCATTTAAACCAGATTAAACCTATTTTCCAAAGATTTTTGCACATATCTCACACCTGTAAATATTGACTTACCTCTTCTAATCATTGGGCACTGTTTACACACCACCATAACTTTGGCACTCATGGACTTCCCAGCTTGCTGGATAGCAAGCATCCCTTCTTTATACACATTGATGATGGACACTGTGGCGTACACACTGCCTCCTCTGCTCACTGTCGTTATGACTGTGCCTGTAATCACTTAAAAGGAATAATCATCAATTATACAACATGAAGCCTCTGTGATGTATCTTCAGGCAAAGCAATATGTAATGAAGAATTTAATAAGCAATTCATAAACTTATAAAGTCAGCAGTAGGCTTTGTTCACACATTGCTTTTGTGCTGATTTTTTTCTGCAGTCAAAACCTGCGTTTTTGTGGTCCAGATTATATGTGTCATTTGTCTACAATATATTTTATACTAGTTACGGTAGTATTTTTATTCACCAAAAACACAACAAAATGCAACAAAAAATGCAACAGAAAATGCATGGTTGTGTTTTTGCTGTGTTTTTTCACTTCCTCACTGCTTTCTATGCTGACAAAACGCAGCAGTTTTACCCAGAGCCATAACTTGAACCTCATGGGCCCTAATACAAAATCTCAAACGCGGTCCCCAATTATGCAAGTTTTTAATAACATTGGTCTTTTTATATAAGCTAAGGGGATTTTTGAGGCACATTAAGCTCCAGGGATCAGGTGCAATTGCGACCCCCTGCATCAGGTGTAGTTACACCCAGGGACTACCCCTTTAACTAAGGCTGGTTTCACACTGCGGTCAGATCAGGTCACGTCAGGTCAGGTTTTGTGTTTAAAAACCAGGAGTGTCTCCAAAACCCAGAACAGGTGTCAATCTTTTAATTATAGTTTTTCTCTGCAAGTTCCTCTCCTGGTTCCTCTCCGGGTTTTGGCACACAAACCTGATCAAACCTGATCAGTGAAAAACCGCAGTGTGAAACCAGCCTAAAGCTGCTTTGTGTTTATTACATCTTGGTATTTGGTTTTGACAAAACTTTATTGTTACACTCATGCATTTTTTATGCATTTCTGCTGTGGTAACGTATTAAACAAGCATATGTTTTTTCCAATGGATTATCTACTTCTAATACAGTGCATGTCTATGGGGGAAATCTGCACACAAAACTCAGCATACCCGTAAGAGATGAGTATTTCTACTTGAGCTATTTTAAAGGATTACACAACTGTTCTGACAATGATTTTCAAAGTAAGTACATCAATGTATTTAGTTTGTATTGTGAAAAGTGGAGGTGGATCCTCTTTTAGTAACATATTGCATTCTTAATCCACTTAAAGGAGCACGTCTGTGTTTTTTTAAATTGTCCTTCCTCTTACTCTGCTTTTTAGCAATAAGTGGTGTGTGCAGCGAGAGGATTACCCTTTGCGGTCTTTTGCCATTGCCACCACTGCTCCAGTCTCCTCCTCCTTTATGTGATGGGATTGTGACCGGGGTGTCTTGGTCTCACTCTGAATCTCATGGACATATATTGAGAAAGTGACCTCCAGTGCACACAGAAGATTCTTTGTAAGCCGGCAGGTCCGCACTGCACTCACATGATATAGGATAGGACCAATGCAGCGTTGGAAATGACAGAAGACAGCAACGAGTAGGTATTTCAGTTCACTGATTACACACACACACACTACTGATTAATAACAAAGGAGACTCCGGCGTTCTCTTTTTTTTTGCTTACTCTAAGGCTAAGTTCACATCACGATTTTGTGCCTGTCCGTGGGATCCGTGTTGAAAGGAGGATCCCACGGACAGGCACGGATCCACACGGATCCCTGCACTCGGATGGCAAATAGCCATCCGATCCGAGTCTGTGCAGGATCCATGTGGATCCTCTTCTCCCTGTCTGTCCCTGCTACTTCTCTATCTGTCCCTCCTCTATCTCTGCTCTATCTCTTCATTATGCTCCCCCTGTCCTCCCCCTCGTCCTTCCCCCCTGTGCTCTCCCATCCGGAATGTAAATAAAAAAAAAAATCCTCTCTGAGGATACTTTACATTGCGGCGACTGCAGGGCTGTGACAGTGTCTTCTGCTGTGCGAAGGACCTCTCCTGATGTCAGAGTCGGTCACCTGATGTGTCAGGTGACCGACTCTGACATCACCACAGGTCCTTCGCACAGCAGAAGACATTGTCACAGCCCTGCAGTCGCCGCAATGTAAAGTATCCTCAGAGAGGATTTTTTTATTTTATTTACATTCCGGAGGGGAGAGCACAGGGGGGAGGACGAGGGGGGAGGACAGGAGGAGCATAATGAAGAGATAGAGCAGAGATAGAGGAGGGACAGATAGAGAAGAAGCAGGGACAGACAGGGACAGATAGGGTTAATTATGTACTGAGCACTGCCTCTGGGCATGCTCAGTACATACAACACGGAGCTGACATCAGATCCAAGCTCAGCTCGGATCCGATGTCCATAGGCTCTTATACTATCGGGGCTCGGATCAGTTCTGATCCGAGGCTGTCCGATTTCATTCTCGGACACTCTCGGACACAAAATCGCAGCAGCCTGCGTTTTTGTGTCCGTGATGAAATCGGACAGGATCGGATGGTGCCAAACTCGGATGTCACAAGGCAGACATCCGATCCGATCCGAGCCCCATAGGGATACATGGGAGCCGATTTTGAAACGGATACACTCGGAAGCTCCAAAATCGTGATGTGAACCCAGCCTCAGTGAATTTGCAAATACTTTACTCAATTGTTTTCATGCCAAATTACTATTTTATTTTTCTAGATTCACATATAAGTACCTTTTTTGAAATTGAGCTGTTTTTTCAAGAATTCAGCTCCATATAATTTTTACACATTAACCCCTTCCAGACCCTTGGCCCACCCCCTGGGCCATGGAATGATCGGGCTCCTGCAGGTCGAGTGAGGGTGTCACTGACCTGTCACTCGGCCTGCAGGTACATGGGGAGTTGTACAACACCCCAGGGGGGGTCGATTTGCCCCCACCCCCACCCCCCCGGCTACAGGCGCGGTGATTGGCACTCAAAAGTGAAAGTGAAAATCACCGCGCCTGTAATGCTTCCCTGTCTGCCGCTGCTATCCCTACCCTCCAATCTTCTCCCCTGTCATCCTCTAACTGCCCCCCTGCCCCCCACCTCTCTTTCCTGCCCCCTCTTCATCTTTCTTACCCCCCCCCGCTTCCTTTTCCTGCCGCCTGCTTCCTGTCCCTGCTGCCAGCTTCTTCTTCCTGCCGCCCGCCTCCTCCTGCCTGCCCCCGCTTCCTCCTGCCTGCCCCCGCTTCCTCCTAAGTGCCCCCCTACTTCTCCTGTCACCCCCCCTCTTCCCCCTTCCTGCCCCCCCGATCACCGGAGCGGCGATCGCCTCTCCCACTCACCCCTCCGGCGGCCACTCTGTCTCCACTGCGTCCCGCTCCTCCTCCTCCTCTTCACCGCCTCTGGATCTGACAGCTCTGTGCTGGAGCTGCCAGATCACTTTCTACAGCTAGATCCTGAGGATCTAGCTGCAGGAAGTGATCTGACAGCTCCAGCACAGTGATCCACAGTGACCATTATGTGATCACTGTGGATCACTGTGCTGGATCTGTCAGATCACTTTCTACAGCTGGATCCTGAGGATCTAGCTGCAGGAAATGATCTGACAGCTCCAGCACAGTGATCCACAGTGACCATTATGTGATCACTGTGCTGGAGCTGTCAGATCACTTTCTGCAGCTGGATCCTGGGGATCGAGCTGCAGAAAGCAATCTGACAGCCCGGGCACACTGATGCACATAGTGGGTCTCTGCGCCCGGGCTCTTTGATCGCTGCTCTACAGCCCGATCTCCCTGCATGGGCATCGAGCTGCAGAAAGTGATCTGACACCCCGGGCGCAGTGACCCACTATGTGCATCACATGCGCCTGGGCTGCCAGATCGCTTTCCGCAACTCGATCCCCATGCAGGGGGATCGAGCTGCAGAAAGCAATCTGACAGCCTGGGCGCAGTGATGCACATAGTGGGTCACTGTGCCCAGGCTCTTAGATCGCTGCTCTGCAGCCCGATCTCCCTGCATGGGCATCGAGCTGCAGAAAGCGATCTGACAGCCCGGACGCAGTGATGCACATAGTGGGTCACTTCACCCGGGGTGTCAGATCACTTTCTGAAGCTCGATCACCATGCTGGCGGATTGGGCTCCAGAGTAGCGATCTGAAAGCAAAGGCGATCGAGCGGCGTGGGACCTTCGTTGTGGACTACGTCGGAGACAATCGAACGTCGTGGGACCTTCATTATGGACTACGTCGGAGAGATCGGGAGTCGTGGGACCTTCGTTGTGGACTACGTCGGATCTTTTTATAATAAAGATGGAGTCCGAATTGTGTCTGTTTTTTTTTCAAATAAAAAGATTTTTCTCTGTGTGTATTTATTGACTATTTACCGTACTAGAGATTCCTAATGGCGGGTCTAACATTGGCCCTATATTATGAATCTCGGGCTTAGTGCCAGCTGCCAATAAAAAGCTGGCATTAACCCCTTTATTACCCAGTTAGCCACTGGCACCAGGGCAACTGGAAGAGCGTGGGTACAGCGCCAGAAAATGGTGCTTCAATGAATGCGCCATTTTCTGGGGTGGCTGCGGGCTGCAATTCGCACCAGGGGGGGCCCAGAACGCTTGGGCCTCTCTATGCTGAGGATTCCATCCCCCAGCTGCCTAGTTGTACCTGGCTGGACCAAAAATATGGCGGAGCCCCACGTAATTTTTTTTCTAGAATTAGTTCTAGAAATTAAAAAAAAAAAAAGGGCTTCGCTGTATTTTTGGTTCCAGCCAGGTACAATGAGGCAGCTGGGGGCTGGTGGCAGTCCGTAGCTGCCAAGTTGTACCTGGCTGGACCAAAAATATGGCAGAGCCCCATGTCATTTTTTTTTTTAATTCTACAAATAAAATTACATGGAGCTTTGCCGTATTTTTGGTTGCCAGCCAGGTACAACTTGGCAGCTAGGGGGCTGGAATCCTCAACATGGAGAGACCCAAATGTATTGGGTCCCCTATGCTGCGAATTGTAACTACTAGACTAGTATGTTTTTTCACAAAAAGTTTCTTTATTCATTTATACGTCTCAATTTGTGAAGCACGTGGGGGTTCAAAGGGCTCACTATGCATCTAGATATGTTCCCTGGGGGGTCTAGTTTCCAAAATGGAGTCACTTGTGGGGGAGCCCCAATGTTTAGGCACACAGGAGCTCTCCAAATGCGACATGGTGTCCGCTAACAATTTGAGCTGATTTTCCATTCAAATTGTTAGCGGACACCATGTCGCGTTTGGTGAGCCCCTGTGTGCCTAAACTTTGGAGCTCCCCCACAAGTGACCCCATTTTGGAAACTAGACCCCCCAGGGAACTTATCTAGATGGGTGGTGAGCATATTGAACCCCCACATGCTTTACAAATTGATCTGTGAATATGGAAAAAGTACTTTTTTTTCACAAAAATGTTCTTTTAGCCTCAATTCTTTCATTTTTACATGGGTAACAGGATAAAATTCATCCTAAAATTTGTTGGGCAATTTCTCCTGAGTACACCGATACCTCATATGTGGTCATAAACCACTGTATTGACGCGCGGCAGGGCTCAGAAGTGAAGGAGCGCCATTTCACTTTTTGAATGGAAAATTAGCTCCAAAAGTCAAATTGCTCTCTTTCCCTTCAGAGCCCTGCCGTGCGCCCAAACGGTGGTTTATGATCACATATGTGGTATCGATATACTCAGGAGAAATTGCCCAACAAATTTTAGGATCCATTTTATCTTGTTGCCCATGTGAAAATGAAAAAATTGAGGATACAAGAACATTTTTGTTAGAAAAATTAAAATATCCATTTTTTTGTTTCCAATTTGCTTAGTTCCTGTGAAGCACCTGAAGGGTTAATAATCTTCTTGAATGTAGTTTTGAGTAGCTTGAGGGGTGCAGTTTTTGGAATGGTGTCACTTTTGGGTGTTTTCTGTCATGTAAACCCCTCAAAGGGACTTCAAATGGGATGTGGTCACTAAAAAAAATGGTTTTGTAAATTTTGGTGGAAAAATGAAAAATTGCTCATGAACTTTGAACCCTTATAACTTCCTAACAAAATTTTTTTTTTTTCCAAAATTGTGCTGATGTAAAGTAGACATGTGGGAAATATTATTTCATAACTATTTTGTGTCACATAACTCTCTGGTTTACCAGAAGAAAAATTCAAAATTTGAAAATTGCAAAATTTTCAACATTTTTGCCATATTTTTGATTTTTTCACAAATAAACGCAAAAATTATCAACCTAAATTTAATACTAACATGAAGCCCAATATTTCACAAAAAAACAATCTCAGAATCGCTAGGATCCGTTGAAGCGTTCCAGAGATATAACCTCATAAAGGGACACTGGTCAGAATTGCAAAAAATGGCAAGGTCATGAAGGGGTTAATCATCACATACTAGATTTCCATGATGATGAACAAAACATTTAAAATTGTCCATTAAGGCCATGATTCATCAAGATAGGCAATCTTCAGACCCATCTTAATGAGGGGGTGTGATGTAGTCAGACCTCTCTGATTCATAAAGAAAAGTGCACGTTTCTTCATGAATCTTGAGCGCCCAATGAGTGTGCTGTGCCTCTGTGCAACATGCCAGAAATCATACTCCAGTCCTTGACTGGAATAAGTTTCTAGAATCATAAAATTATATAATGGTAGAGTTGCAAGGGACGTCCTGGGTCATCTGGTCCGAATCCCTGATCAAAGCAGGATTAACTTAAAGAGGATATCTGGGATAAAAAAAAATTGTGCCTAATCACTAACAGGCAGGTAGTTGGGATCTGGTGCTGTTCACCGCCGTCACGGAGTGGTCACAGTCCTGTATGATTTTGCCACTTCCAGTGATGTCACAAATACAGAGGGATGGCTTCTTCCCTCTTACAATGAGTGTCAGAGCTGATGTCACGCTGATTGACAGCCTGCTCCCCAAATCAGGTAGCAGGGAGCCGGCTGTCAATAACCGTGACGTCAGCTCTGGCCCACTTTCACAGAGCAGAGTGGAAAAGAAGCCGCTGCTCTTCCGCTCTGCTCTGTTTACCCCATCAGCTGTCCATGGCAGGAGCGGTCTATGACCGCTATGTGCTAGGGGTGAACAGCGGTGACTGCTACCGGTCACTGCAGGCAGATAGCTGGCAGCTACCTGCCTGTTAGTGCTTGGGGACATTTTTTTTTTCTAAAGATCCCAGATAACCCCTTTAATCATCCCAGACAGATATCTGTCCAGCCTCTGTTTGAAGACTTTCATTGAAGGAGAACTGACCACCTTTCATGGCAGCCTGTTCCACCCATTGATCACCCTCACTGTCAAAAAGATTTTTCTAATATCTAATTTGTGTCTCCTCCTATTCAGTTCCATTCTATTGCTTCTAGTCTTTCCTTGTGCGAATGAGATTAACGTTGATCCCTCTACAGTGTAACAGCCCTTGAGATATTTGTTGACAGATATTAAGTCTCCTCTCAGTCTTCTTTTTTGCAAGCTAAATGTATCGCCCTCAGGGCTGAGGGTTACTCAGGACTGATCCTTATTCTCTGCTTACAAGGGGATGTCACGGTGGTGGCCGTGGACCAATTCTGTGGCCCTGGAGGGACCGCAATTAAAAAGGGAAAAAATAAAAATACAATTAAGAGTTTGTCAGTGACGCCACCTGTGGGATGCGGACAGATATGACCACCGCTGCTTATCTCAGCTTCAGGGGATGATGTCTGGATGCAGCAGGATGATAAACCCTCCACAGGTAGGGCTAGGATGATCCCTGAGCTGGTGATAATAATTGTTATTGGTGTTGATGGGGATGCAGGAATTAGCTCAAACAATGATGTGGAGACACAAGAGTAACAGTCTTTTCTTTGCCTTTAATATTGGAACTCAGGTAGTACCGGCTACTGTTTTCTAAAGTTCATGGGGTCTGGAGCTTGGAGGTAATTTTAGGCTTTCCACGCCAGACAAGTCCTGAGGCTTTCCTTTTAGATTGTGTCTGTTGGACCCTGGCTACATACAGCAATGCTGTGACCCTCTCTGTTCTGCACTAGCTGTAGGACAAGCAGCGTGAACCCTTCACTTGGCTGTATTTGTACTTAGCTCTCCTGGGTTCTGTAGTGCGGCTGTGTCTCTTTAGCTTTACAGTGAATGGGCGGTGTATAACTATCAGTTCTCCGGATTTGGCCGCTGGGTGTATAATCCCTTATGATCTCGGTCTCTGGTGACCGTGCTATACTTAATTCTGGGCTTGCTGGCACTACTACCACTCCCAGATCTTCCTTCTCTCCTCCTCAGGCCCTCGCAGTTTCCTTGGACCGGCCTAACACGTCTCCTGTCCCCAAGATCACTTTCCTCTCCTCCTTCCGCTCTGCTCAACTGTCACCTCAGCTCTCCTGACAGGAACTGACTAGATCCGCTCCCTGCACCTGCATATCCAGGGGACCTCTACTGACTCAGCAACTGACCTGACATCAGCTATTAGAGCTCCCCCTACAGGCCCAGGTTGGGATATGTTATATGTGTGCTTCACCTGGTGGATGCCTTGCCTCCAAGCTTGTTATGTGATTACCGGACCCCGGGGCACCACATAAACATTCCCAAATCCTGCAACCGTTATTCTTAGGACATGGTTTTAAGACTGGTCACCAGTATTCCAGATGAGGTCAACTGGTGTAGGGAACGCCACAGCTTACTGTAAATTCATCATAAATTAGATGAGCTATGGCGTCAGGTCCTCACCACCCCCATGTTCTACTCCAACTTCATCCATTTTGGTGGAACTTATAAAAATTGACATGAAGTTTCAAAATTTTGCACCTTTTCACAGCAATTTACACTAAATTCTGGCATAATTGTTTTGTTGATCAGAACCTTTGTTTTTTTCAATGAAAGGAGAGGATAATACCCTGAATTTTACCCACATAATGAGATACATAAAGTAAAATATTTGCATGAAGTTTGATATTTGATTTCATTTGAGATGTATAAATTGATGATTGTCTCCTATGGAACTCTTTCCATGTGGAATAATCTCCATTGCTTTACGCTTAAGATAAAATACAACATTTCAGAAGGTTTGATACCAAAGTGACAAACCTGTCCTTGTGGGCTGAAAATACACACCATGTTCCAGAAATACAACATGTAGGAACAAGATGTCTGAATAAAGACCTTTATATAGTAACAGTTCACCTTCTGTCTGGCCATTTGTGTTTACGCTGTTTGCTAGGACAGATGTTTACAGTTTTCTAAATGTCTGAAGGAATCCTTTGAGTCGCAGACAGTAACATAAGACATCGGCTGAGCAATGAGCTGACTCACAAGGATTTTCTGTCCGTCAGTTGGTATTAAAATACACAGTAGCAGTAAATGATTAAGAAATAAGAGTTGGCAATATTCTCCTACCAAAGTTACTTGAACAGTAATTGCTCTCCAGGGTCCCGCTTCTTTTACATTTTTGCTGGCACAACGCAACTGTTGGTTTCAGATCTAAGAGAAAAACAATGAAAAACCTGAGTATCAGGATTAAATTAGACAATGGAATAATAGTTTTAAAAAATGAAAGCGATTATTATGGCTCCAGTTTGATGCAGAATCATACATAGATTTTCTTTATGCTGGATTTCATTCAAATCCATCAGAACATAAATCATGGCAGCTCTATTGGATACTGCATTGTGGATTCTTCAGTAGAAACATTATTTAGTCAATCATGTAGACCTACTATTCAGGGGCGGACCTACTGTGGGGCAGCTGGTTCAGAAGGGAGGAGGTTAACCGAGGGAAGCTTCCCGCTCCCCTTGACTGTTCCCGCCCCTCCTCTCCTCTCCAGCCCCCAGATCTACAATGCACGGCTCGGCGCAGGTAAGAGCCACACACAATACCCCCCTGCCAGCACCAACACCCCCCCCCCCCCGCTCCTCACCTGACGCTGCCAGTACCCCCGCCCCCCTTCCCCGATCCTCACCTGACGATGCCAGCGGCCCCAGTCCTCACCGAAAGCTGCACCAGGGCCCGGCAGGCTGAAGGTCCGCCATTGCTACTATTCATGTATTATTTTCAAAATTACTCTAATTTATTGTCATGAATAATGATCCAGATAATCAAAAAGTAGAAAACATCAAAATAAAAGAAAGGGAGTTAAGAATTATTTTGGTAAAGCTACACATTTCTGCTACCCTCACTCCAAATCTCTTTTTTTCCCCTTCTGTTTCTCATTTTATGCAAGAAAGAAGAGAAAAGGAGATTAAATTAAAAAAAATAATGTACAGGAAGTTTCCATTAAATAGCAGAGATATCCTTAATCCATGCTACCACCCTGGGTCATACTATCATACCCTTTGTGTATTGCAGGGGCCTCATCACGGATTTCCCATTCTTAACAGGACATCAGAATTATTATATATGTAACTGCCTGTATAGCATAAAAAGAAAAGTAGTCTACAGCACTCAAAACAATAGTATCTTTGGCATAGGGCATGTAAGAACAATACAGCTCGTTCAATATTAGTTACATTAATTAGATATATGTTGGCAGAAGAGGAATAATTAGTTTGTTCTTTCTTCAAAATTATGTTTCTATGTTTTAGTTAAATATGGGAGGAGGCTATATGGGCGTCTATTGGGGAAAAGTAACAATGCCTGCTTTTTAACAGGGAAAATGATATAATTCTGTTTGAAGATTTCCATTGAAGGAGAACTCACCACCTCTCATGGCAGCCGGTTCCACTCGTTGATCACCTTCACTGTCAAAAAGATCTTATTGCAGCACCATTATGTTTGAAACTGGAGTATTAAATACTAATCTTAGTAAGTTTCCTTAAGGTACCGTCACACGCGGCAATTTTTCTAGCAATTTCACTGGCAATTTGCTGGTTGCAGTGAAATCATGGACACATTGTTCTATTTTGTGGCCGTGTACAAATGTAACAATGTGTCCATGATTTCACTGCAACCAGCAAATTGCCAGGGAAATTGCAAGCAATGTTGCCGCGTGTGACGGTACCTTCAGAGTTCCTTTTTGCATTCCTTCCTGTATGTCATGTAAGAAAGGTATAATCATGAACTTGTAGTAGGAGGTGTAAATCCAGTGCTGTCAGGAATAAACCACTTCTGGGGAGATAAAATATTTTTGTACTGTCCCTGCCCTCCTCCATGATTAAGCAGAGCTGGGCACTATAGTTCTAGGATCTATAGATCACTTATAAACCAATAAAATCATATCTGCTTCTCAGTTCTCACCCCTCCCCTTGGGGACGGAGAAATCCAGTCATGGATAGTGTTAAAGTTTCAGGGGCCAGGAAACTACCAAGTTTATATGGGGATGTGGAGATCATAGCAGTGATTAATCAATCAATGTAGTGCTTTGCCTCTGCTCCTAGCATGATACATGACAGCACATGCTATGCACCATCATATCATTGTACAGCAGAGGATTACAGCATCTATTTACATCTTTATATCTGCTTAGTGCCAGGATTGCTATTTGAAGGGACAACACCCCTATTCTACATTACAGAGGATGGTATATTTGCGGCAGGATTGTAGTGTGACCATGGGGCCAGTGGCCACGATCCCTGTTCATACAGAAGTATGAGGGGTAGGAATGTAAGATGATCCTGGAGCCCCCGACACACCTCCTGTCACAGCTGCTGCATGAGGCTGAATGTCTCTGTCACTGGGGAAGGGGTGAGAGCTGAGGAGCAGATATGATTTTATAGATTTATAAGTGATCTATAGATCCTAGAACTGTATCATCACCATGTAGGAGGGCAGGGACAGAATACATTTTTTTTATCTTCCCAGAGTTCCACTTTAAAGAGGATATCCGGGATAACTGAAAAACAAATTGTGCCTTAGCACCAACAGTCAGGTAGCTGGCACCTATCTACCTGTTGTGCTCGGCACTGTTCACCCCGACCAGTTGGCGATTTTGGAGCTTCCGGTGATGTCATGACTACCTAGGAGAGGATTCCCTCCCCTCAGTAGAAGAATGCATATCCGACATCATGGTGATTGACAGCCGGCTCCCTCAATCATTAAATATACTGGATATCTCCTTTAACTTGAGATGATGGTGAATTTATTTTTCCTGCAGCAGTCTTGGTTACAAAGTTGGTTGTGGCTCCCATAACACCACTAGGTGAGCCCTTCACTGCTTTTATATACGTTTGTTCGCATAGATAAGCCCATATTTTGCACTATTTCTCTAACTTTTTTTTGTTTTTATTATGGGAGAAGGGTATGTATGATATGTAACAGATTAAATGAATGGGGGTTAGAGTAATGTCATAGGTTATTACAATTTCTATAGAGTATTCTTCTCCGTGGAATTAATAGCGTTATATAAGTGAGCAAAAACAAATAATTATAATTAAAAAAAATGCTCAAATAGTGGCTTTGAATATAGTATTTCTGTTATATTTCAGCCTCAAACAGTTAAAAACAGCTGTCATTAAATGCACAACCCTGTATTCAGAATGACAAGATTACTCTGCCCCAGTCTACACAGCAAAGTTGACAAACAAGCCTGCTGTGGTGGCTCTGTAACCCAGAGTGAAAGCAGACCAATTTATAAGATTATTCATATGGATAATCACAGAACAAAAATTTTTAAATATATTTAAGATACAAATTTGACTGAAATAATAATAATGCATTTTCTCAGCTCAAGATTTATGCCACCAACCTTCCATGAAATATACAATAAATGCACCTTAGGTCATATAAGGCTGTATATTCACAGATCCTCCAGCAGATTATTTATGAGCAAAATCATAAATTTTAATGTTGCTGGAAATGGTTTACACAAATGGAAAAATGAGTTTTCTAAGCCCAGCGACAACAGTCACATACTGGAAAATGTCATCCTCCTGTTCATTTTATAGAGGGCTCTTGCATTTACTTTTCAATAAACTGTTGGATTATCTAACAATGCAAGGGTTAATGTCACTTAACATTAGCAGCCAGGAATGTGGGAGGCAGACAACATATTGGGTATAATACACTCTCCGTCCTCACAGTTTCATACTTTCCCCATTACATCACTTCACCAGCCTCAAGAAAAGACACCACATCACACATTGACTGTATGCTAAGAATAATCAGACAAGAAAGCAGCATTGCTTCCAAATAAAGTGATATTTGTGGGATATTAGTAATATCTAGTGACCATTGTGATATTCAAAGAATACATCAGATGTTAAATATGCACACCACACCAAAAAAGGAACACATGGATCGCACAAAGGAGCTGTGGAAAATGGAACTTTGTGCAATATGTGTAATGGCCACTTTACACGTCCCAACATCGTTCCGACATTGTATACAACGGTGCGGGAGCGCGCATTTTCTGGGCAGAATTCCAAGTTCGCATAGGAGATGTTACACAGCGCGATATCAGCAGCCAACGCAACAGCGATGTGTACGCCCCCTTGTACGGCCGACCCAGGAACGACCATTTAACATGGGAGAGAATAGGGGAAGTTGTACTTCACATCTTTGTTGGGCTTTCACACAGCACGATCCGGCCACAACGTCCATCCAATATCGGGCCGTTGGAGAGCAGGCTCATTTGATCCCCGATATCGTTTTGGCATCGTATTGGACATTTACACCATACAACGCACGAACGATATCGGGGCCAACGCACTAACCACGTGACTTTTTGTCGGAGTTGGACGCCGATATCGGACGTGTAAAGTGGCCATAACGTTAGGCTTGTGTGTCCCAATGCAAAATCTCCAACAGGGCCCCCAACTATTATAGGCCTTTAATGAGATCGGTCTCTGGCCTTTTGTGACTGCAACACCTACACCCATTATAGCTATGCCCATGCTTTGGGTATAAAAAAGCCAAATTAAATAACAGAGTACAAAAAGTGCATTAAGGTATGTAGGATTATTTAAGGCTGCATTACCTCATATGGAAGTTTAATAGTGTTCAAATACCCATAAATAGATAAAGAGGGAGTCCTGTATTCAGAATGTAGACGGCTACAATCAGCTTTTCCCACTTCATTCAAATCCGCTTGTCCGTTTTGCATCAGCACAAAAAGGCCGTTTTATTTTTCATTTGTGTGATGGTCATATTCATTCATTTCCATTAGGTATTTTTTGGGCGGCTTGGTGGCTCAGTGGTTAGCACTGCAGCCTTGCAGCACTGGGGTCCTGGGTTCAACATCTGCAAGAAGTTTGTATGTTCTCCTCTTATTTGTGTGGGTTTCCTCCGGGCACTCTAGTTTCCTCCCACACTCCAAAGACATACTGATAGGATGCTTAGATTGTGAGCTCCAATGGAGACAGTATTGTAAATATATGTAAAGCTCCATATTAATGAGTAAGTACTGTATTATTATTATTATTATTTTACCATTACCCCCCAAAAAAACAAACTAAAGGAAGTTCAAGAGGAGTTTCCCCAAGTGTCTCTGTAAAAAAAATGAATGGCAAATGTGTGCTCTCTTTGGTTAGAAGGACTTCAATGAAATGGGTGAGTTCACCTTACAGATCAGACTATTGTAGAATATGCCTTGTTTTTTTTTTTTCAGAAAAAAAAATGGAGTAGCCCCTCATAACTATGGATTAGTGTGCCGTCTGTTGAAACAAAGCTTCAAGCACTGACTTTATGGGACCGTGTATAGCTTTGCACTTCACAGTCAGCCCATTACTATAGATAGAAATTGTGAATTTCTTTGTTTCATATGTCGTTGAGCTACTGGGATACTGAAAGCTCCCCAAAGATGAGAGCAGACTGTTGTAGGAACAGCAGGGCACCTTCCGATCAGGATATGATTGGAGAAGCTATGGTGCATAGTCAAAAAAAGTGATTCCAACAATTAAATATTACATTTATTAGATTACACCCAACAGAACTTTGTTCCATTTTAATCATTGTGATCATGCATGCTCAGTAGTAAAGATGAGGGAAACTCCTAAAATTGGTTTTGATCAGATTTGACCCAAAGCATGTTAAAGTGAAGGTTGGTTGGGTTGATTGGTTAAAAAAAATAAAATAAAAATACATTATACCCAGCCCAAAACCCTCTTACGTTGCCTCTGCCACCAGAACTTAATGGTGCTCTATGCCGATCTTTGGCACTGAGCTAATAAGTGGTCTCACACAGTGCACATCATGACAGTCAATGCCTGCTTTGGGACTGCAGGAGGCCAATCAATGGGCTTACCCTCAAAGATAAAATAGTAGAAGAATCAAAGACCTGCGGAGACCACCGGGAAGATGCGGTGTTGGTGATATAGGCAATGTGAGATCCTAAATCAGGACAGTATAATGTACATTACTATTTTCTTACTATTAATCCCACCTCAGCTCTAAAAACAGTGCAGATATATGGCAGCTGCTGGCTGCTATTTTGCTGGATTCATGAAAAGTTTATCCCCCTAAAATTCTTGTTCTTCAGTCCTACCAAATCACCAAATTTTCATGAAATTTGGAACAATTTTCATGTGTTATCGATCAATTCGCTCATCTCAAGCCAAATACAGAGAAATATATCATGGGCAACCCAATAAAATTCATGATGGTAAACATATAGAGCAGACGGTGAGGTAAGAGAATTACAAAAATGTCTGGAAATATTGAAACTATGTACATGGAATACTGATCTTTTCCTTACATACTGATTATATATCAATTATGAACAATCCCTTCAATGCTGCTATAATGGACACGGTAAGGACCTAGTGCTACACACCACATTTTCTTGCCATGTGTTTGCTATGTGGTCAGCTACATTGGAATGTATTCATAACAGAGGTAATCGTCAGATATTACAAGCCTTTAATTCATCTGACCCAGCCAGCTTTATTTATAGTGCTTAAACATAGAATTTCCAACGCCACTCAAAATCTCCAAAGAAAACTTACAGACAATTGAAACAAGACAGACCTCAGTTGTATGGGAGCTTAAAATAACTTCTGGAAGCAATGCAAGACATGTAATGCTTCTGACATTATAGAAAATTACAAGCACATCAGAAGGTCAGCAGAGTGTGATATTCCGACATCTTTAAGACCCATTCCATTTATCACTCAATAAAATGTCATATGGACATAAATACAGTGTCGAGCCCCAGGCTTTGGGGTACTCGAGTATCAAGCTCCAAGGGGTTAACGCTCCTGTGTCACGGGGAGTGGTGGCCGCGCCTGATCCCGTGTCCTGGGGGACTTCTTTGAAAAAGGGTATTATTTACAGGGGATTATATTTACAGTTGTTGTGACGCCACCTGTAGTTTCTAGTGAGGAGCCACCAGCGCCGCCACAGTCCGCCACTGGCCTCCTCTCTCTTCCTGACTCTGATATCTGTCCTCTCCTCCTGTGTGGTCCATGGGTTACCCTCTCTGATCACTGCGGTGGTACACTGCTGTGTCTGGCTCCCTCTCCTTGACTCACAGGGGGACCAGGTGGCTGAAGCCTCCACGGTGTGACAGGGTTTACTGTAGTCCTGGAGTATCCTTCAGGTACGGATCCCTGATGTCCGGTACTTCTTAGGGCGAACTTCCACTATTTCTTTACTCCCTTTGGCTGTCTGCTCCTTGCCTTCTGTCCCCACTTAGGCTTGCGGGATGTCAGAAGGGCCACTCTGGATCACTGGTTCGGGCCTAACCGCGGCACCGACCACCAGGACATCTTCGCAGCTCTCCTAGCGTCTGCACACTCTGACTAACTCCACCCCCAGCAGCAGTATTTATAGGGGATTTTGCCTAAGGTCAGCAAGTTGGGCTCCCCCTACTGTGCCAGGGTGGAAGATGTAGCATGTAGTAGGTACCTGATGTGGAAACCCAAATGTGCATTAGAGAAGTCTGTGGCTACCTGCGTGAGCAGGGCGCCACAACAGTACAATAACCTAATTAAACATATAAAGCTGTTGATGTGGACAACCTAAATTCATCTGATTCTGGATAACAGGTAATAATTTTGGCATCTGAATGATAAAATTTTTTGCCCTTTGCTAAATGTCCCAAAGTGTTTTCCAAATTAAGTAATGTACAGTAGTGTTCAAATTAATAGCAGTCCAACATGACTAACCAGATTACTCACTGTTTTTGGTATAAATTATATCACCACATGTCAAACAATTTACCTGTTGATGCAGTAGATTCTTATGGCCACTTTACACACACCAACTTATCTGTCCAACTTCTGAACAACTTACTGGTTGCAGTGAAATCATGGACACATTGCTCCATTTTGTGGCTGTGTACAAATGGAACAATGTGTCCATGATTTCACTGCAACCAGTAAGTTGGTCAGAAGTTGGACAGATAAGTTGGTGTGTGTAAAGTGGCCATTAGAAAACCAACAGACTCCGCATTCATGATCTGCATGTTTTTGAGTCTGTGTATTTGAATAATTAATTGAAAGAAGGTGTGTTCAAAATAATAGCAGTGTGGAGTTCAATTAGTAAAGTCAATCATTCTGTGAAGAAACAGCTCTGAATCAGGTGACCCTTATTTAAGGCCGGTTTCACACATCCGTGCCTCTGGGACGCGTGCGGTCTGTGCCGGCACATGCCGGAGGCACGGACATACGGGGACACATGTTCCCCTATGGATTCACACTTCCATTTTTTGGCACGCACCGTGTCTCCACACGGCGGCAAGTCCGTTTTTTTGCGGACACACGGACCGCTTTCGCCGTGAAACGTCCATGCACACAGATATCATCCGTGTGACATCCGTGTGCACGGACCACGGTCGAAAGTGACAACCCTAAAAATAAAGAATTTCATACTCACCTCGCTCCAGTGATGACAGCTCCTCTCTCTTCTGATGCCGCTCATTAGGATCATGAATATTCACTTCACTGAGCCAGACAGCCCAGAAGTGAGAGGAACTGTCAGCGCAGGAGCGAGGTGAGTATGCGGTGAAAAGGCTGTCTGTGTACTATCTGTGGATCCATGGATAGCACACTGACAGCACCCATCATGTCACACGTCCGTGACACATGAGTCTATGCCCTGCCACCAAACGGCCTTCTTCCACACGTCCGTGGTGACACGGATGTGTGAACCCGGCCTAAGGGTGAAGTCAGCACATGTTGTACATGCATTTCTCCTTGAAAGCCTGAAAAATATGGGTCATTAAAGACATTGTTCAGAAGAACAGCGTACTTTGATTAAAAAGTTGATTGGAGAGAGTAAAACTTATAAAGAATTAGACAATGATAGGCTGTTCAGCTAAAATGATTTCTAATGCTTTAAAATGTCACTTTCTCACCCTCACCAGCGAGCTCACGGTGGTCCCCGGTGATGTCTTCCTCTCGGGCACTGGCTGCAGCTGTGTATATCGCGCTTACAGGACTTTGGAAGGTCCCATGGCTGAGTCACATGGTGTGCAAGTCCTGTAGTCACTTTGCACAGCTTCCGCCAGTGCCCGGGAGGAAGAAATCATCAGGGCTCAGCATGGGATCACCGGAGAGGGTCAGTATTAGAGCACTTTTGTTTTGGAAATTGCAGTACAAAAACATCACAAATCAAATGCACTGTGGGAATACCCATCCGTTTGTGATGCTTTTTTAGGGGGAGTTAGAATGGAGTCTATTGGGACAACACAGCCCAAAAACAGGCAGATAATTGACAGGGACTTTTTAAACGAAGACACTTTTTGCAGCAAAATCATAGCACCCACAAATGCACATGGGGGCACAGCTTTTTGTAAATCACATAGACTTTAATGATAAAGCTGGGGGTGCTGCGTTTTTGGTGCAGAAACGCAGCAAAAAAACGCAGCACAAACACACTATGGGCACATAAACTTAGGTTAGTGATTTATAGGAATGCTAAATCCTAAAAGAAAGAATATGTATTTTGAGTTTGTAAAGACAAATGCAGACACTGCTATATTTTTTAACAGGCCAATTTTTATTTTTTGATATATTCTGTGAAGTAGTAAAAAATTATATATATTTCTCTATGTTTTGATTTAGAAAACAGTGTGTATGTTCCAGATGCATGAAAATATAAACAATTAGGACGCATACTCACGATCCGGAATAGCAGCATTTTGGTAGCAGTTTATTCCTTTCGGTCCAAAATGCTGCGTTGTACAGTACAAACATAGTGGATGGAATTTCTAAAGCTCCCAAACTCACTATACTTTTCCCCACCGCAGCGTTATTTCAGCTGCGGTGCGGGTTACCTCACTCTCATATCTTGTGTTCATTTCATGCTGCAGAGTCCGAATCGATCTCTAGCAGGTGAATGCAGGGATAAGCCTCCCTGCACCGAATGCAGATCATTGGCACACGGTGGCTGCAGTCTCCCTGCATTCACCTGCGGCTTCCCGAAGGTCGGAAGGCACTGAGTCCAACATGCAGTGCCCCGGATCATGTGCGCATACCCTTATAAAAATTGTGAGCTTAAGGCTAGCGTCAGACTTGCGTCTGGCCCTAGCCTGGCGCATCCGGCAGAAACTTAGAAAATGTTTGCCTCAGCGCATAACATTACCATCAGGTAACGCTATGTGCTGCCTGGCTATTGATCTTTATGGCAACTGGACGCTTACTGCAGGCACCGGCTCCCCAGACATCTGCAGGATATGCACTTTTGATTAGCACACAGGAAACACAGTCTGCAGTGTTTTCCTGTGTGCTCATCAAAAGCGCATATCCTGGAGATATCCTGAAAAACGCCCCCCTCCCCCTATTTTTGATGGCCAGAAAAGATAAAGCAGACAGGCTGGGGTGGTTATTGGGCCCTTCCCAGCCTGAAAATAGTAGCCCACAGCCACCCCAGAAGTGTTGTTATCACATTAAAGGCACCAAATTCTGGCTCCTTTGCCTCATGTCTGCCAGATTGACCTGGTGCAAAGTCAATGAGAATCCTGAAGATTCATGCACATGTTGAGTATTTTCTACTTGCACACTTGTTGCAGATTTCACCCATTTAAATGAATAGGAAAAATCTGTTGCAAAAACGTGTAGCAAAAGTGCATGTTTTTGCTGCTTCTGTGAGGCACCAAATACTAAACATGTTCACAAACGTGTTTAGATATTAAGCTGTCTTTTAGCTATTGAGGCTTAGAAAACAGAAAATGTTATGTATCTGACCTATTAAAGTGATCCTAAACCCAGAAACTGACCCCCCCTTATCTTTAGACGTGTCCCTGCACCCCCTCTTATCATTTCTAGCCATCCCTTTTGCATAAAAAATCGCTTTTGTAAAGTAAAGAAAAGTATATAATAGTTTGACCTGTGTGAGTTCTCCGTTTCTGTTTAAAGCCGCAGATAGGAGGCGCCTGTCTGCTGGTGCCTGATAATTATTCACGCCCTTCTCTGCTTGCTGCCTTTGTGAGTGTGTGGCCGCGTCATGAAAGGGGGCGGGGCTCCGGCATCACGCGATTTAGCCCCGCCCCCTTTCATGACGCGGCCACACACTCACAAAGGCAGCAAGCAGAGAAGGGCGTGAATAATTATCAGGCACCAGCAGACAGGCGCCTCCTATCTGCGGCTTTAAACAGAAACGGAGAACTCACACAGGTCAAACTATTATATACTTTTCTCTTACTTTACAAAAGCGATTTTTTATGCAAAAGGGATGGCTAGAAATGATAAGAGGGGGTGCAGGGACAAGTCTAAAGATAAGGGGGGGTCAGTTTCTGGGTTTAGGATCACTTTAAAAAAAAGTAAAAAGAAGCCTGGAAGACACCTAGACATCATTTTGAATGTTTTGTTAGGCCGGTTTCACACCACAGTTTTGTGGTGTCAGGCTGTGTCCGGTGTTTTGCAGGAAGCAACTCTGGACGAACAGAACTGGACGGCAAATATGCCCTCCAGTCCTGTTTTCTGCCGGAATCAGCAGTCCACAGCTGCTGGAGCTGTCCCTTGCTGAAATGTCAGGTTAGTGGCTTGGTGGAGCTAGCCACGGTCCTGAAATCTCAGCCGGGAGCTCTCCGCGGTGCTGAATTTCGCTGCAAGCTGCGACTTGTGTCCGAGGGAGAAAAACAAATTCTCCCGGATCCCCCTGACAGCAGGGAACCGGATGGCAAATAGCTGCCGTCCAGCCCCATCCGGCCCCAAAGGAATACTATCGGGCCAAAATCGGATCCGGGGCTGTCCGGTTCACACCGGACAGCCCCGAATCCATAAAACCGTGTTGTTAAGCCAGCCTAAGCGTTTTATTTATTCACTGCATTATTGAAATTTTAGAAAATGAAATAAATTTACAAAACAAAAAAAAAAAACTGAAAATGCCCCTTCCACTAAAAACTAAAGAAAAAGTCATCAAGGCATTGACAAAAATGCTTCAGGATAGAAAAATCAGCATTTCCTGAAGAAGTTTTTGCTTGAACAACTCATTGTTTTTGACCATCAGTAAAAATACAGTATGACAGTGTCAACAAACCATAAGGCCACATTCACACGATTAGTTTTAGGCTGGAAACACACTGTCAGAGTGACATACGAGTTTCTCACACGAGTATCAGCTCATTCACCCGGCACGACCTCTGCCTCTTTGGATACTTTCAGTGGTATACTTTTCTATGTAGCTCCACTGCTCCCGTCCAGAGAGGGGGAGGCCATCCCTGGTGAATGAACCGACACTTGTGCGAGTAACTCGCATGACACTTGGACAGTGTGTTGACAGCCTTAGGCTAGGGTCACACCAGTGTTATGGTGTGCATTCAGGGGGGTTCCATGTAAAACTTAGAATTTGGCAGTATTAGTGCAGTGTTAACAGAAAGGTAACACTGCGTTAACGCTGTCAATTCATTCCTATGGATGACGGAACCCTGCTCGCATTGCAAACGGCGGGACCTAAGTGCCGGAGTTTGAAATCTCATGCTTTTGTTAAAATGACTAAGACCCTGTCCACACTGTGCATTTTTGATCTTTTTTTTAAATCCATTTTGCAGTGACAATGCAGTGAGCGCACCACTCAAATGGAATCCCAGCAAAGTCACTGGATTTTCAGGTTTTGCTGTTCAGTCTAAGCATTTAAGATATGGTGCATTTTTCCCTTGAAAAGTGATCCTCAAAAAGAATGAACATGCCAATTACGGATGCGCTTTTCTGATCGACCTTTCCCATTGAAACCATTCTATATGGGCTAAAAAATGCACCAGAAAAAGCTCAGCCAAAACGGATCAAAATGGATCAGAAATGGATGATCTGTTTCTGATGCGTTTTTTCCAAAAGTTGATCCAGATTTCCAGCTGAAAAAGACAGAAAAACGCCCAAGAAAAAAACAGATAAAAAACGTACAGTGTGAACATAGCCTTAAAAAGCAATCTATGTACTTGATCATCTGGCCTTTCCCATGGTAGAATAGGCTGCTCAAGGTTAAAACTGATTTGTTTATAGGCACCGTTAAGGCTGCTTTACACGTCACGATATCGCAACGCAACTACGATAAAAAGCCACGTGGTAGGGGCGTTGCAGTTGATATCGTTCATGCGTTGTGTCGTGTGAATGGGAAACGCAACTCAAAAACGATGCAACTACGATATCGTTTTGGGATTGTGCATGCTCTTCAACCGTGCAATATTGGCTAGGCGATCTGGCAGGATCGTGATGTGTGACAGCGCAAATACGATTTGGAGCACAACTTCCCCTATTCACTACCATGTTAATTGGTCGTTCCCTGAGTTGCTCAGACACAGGAAGGGGCATACTACATCGTAGTTGAGTTGCCTGCCGATATCTCCCTGTGTAACATCTACTATGCGATCTTGGACAAGTGCCAAAAACGTGCGCACTCCTGTGAAATCGTATGCAATATTGGAACGATATTGTGACGTGTAAAGCGACCTTAAGGGTACCTTTACACGTCGCAACATTGCATGCAATTTCACTTGCAACTTACTGGATGCAGTGAAATCATGGACACATTGTTCTATTTTGTTGCCGTGTACAAATGTAACAATGTGTCCCTGATTTCACTGCAATTAGTCAGTTGCAAGCAATATATCTCTGTGTGTAACAGTACCTTATCGGTTTGAGAATAGAAAATGTTGATCTTTGCAGCATAAAATTATCCTAGAGTTTATTAAAATTACTGTATAGGTTTTACTTAATTGGCCAGTCATGAGAATGGGAGATATAGGCTAGGGTCACATTTATGTTTTGACCCTAGCCTACCGGATTGCGCTTTTACCTTAGTACTTTTCCCAGCACCGCATAGCGTTACCGCTATGCTGTGCTGGATAACGCTGCCCCTAGTTACCCGATATTTACCTTCCCAACCAGTCACACAGGAAGCTGCTGGGAGTGTGCTTTACAGCGCTGCATAGGAAAAGCTGTCTGCAGCATTTCCTGTGCGGCACTGTAAAGCACACTCCCAGCAGCTTCCTGTGTGACTGGTTGGGAAGGTAAATATCGGGTAACTAGGGGCAGCGTTATCCCGCAGCGCATAGTGTTAACGCTATGCGGTGCTGGGAAAAGTACTAAGTTAAAAGCGCAATCCGGTAGGCTAGGGTCAAAACGTAAATGTGACTCTAGCTATATTCTCCTGTCATTTTCCAACACATGAGAACTCCAAGGTCACATCTTGATTTCTCTCTTTAAGGCGGCCGTCACACGCTTCAATATCGTTAGCGATCACGTGCACGCGCGATCGCTTACAATATCGCTCACATCGCTGGTGAGCTGTCACACAGGCAGACTCACTAGCGATGTGGACCAGCGAGATCGCTGGTAACTATGGTACACATCGGGTTACTGGGCGCCGGACGGCGCTTAGTAACCCGGCGTTTACCATAGATACCATCTCCCAGCATAGGCTCTGCCGCTGGGAGATGGATCATCGTGGTGTCACACACCACGATGAGGCAGATTGATCAAGCGTTTATCGCTTGATATGAGCTCCGGCTCACCAATCTGTGATGTAACGATCAAGCGATTTTACATTGTAAAATCGCTTGATTGCACGCAGTGATGCACAAACGATATCGCTTAAGCAATCAAACAGCAGATCGCTTAAGCGATATCGTGCATTAAATTGAAGCGTGTGACGGCCGCCTAAGGCTAAAGGCACACTGTTTGAGTGATTTGCGCAAATGCAATGCGAGAGAGAACTCACATTGCACTCGGACCAGTGATGCCATATTAGGCAGGGTACACTGGTGCATGTCTCCTGCGCTGAACTGTGAGTCAAATGCGAGTTCACTTGCAGAATGCTGCAACTGAACGCGTGTTTGACGTGCAAGTGGCTAATGAAAGTATGAGTGCGAGGAAACTTTGCACCCAGACAGCACACTGTGCAAGACACTCGCGCCTGTACTAGATCTCGCGTTATTTTCCAACCACGGCAGGGAACTGCGCAATTCCCACAACGGCGTTTTGAATCCCGCTGTCAGTGAATGACAGCACGACTCAAATGGTTAACACCGCCGATTGTATCACGGATCCCATTGGCAGTGGTAGCCACACATCTCAGCTGCTGAGATCAGCTGAGATGTGGAGGAAAAGATGTGAGCTTGGCGACGGAGCTCACATCAAAGGGGGCACCCGACACATGACGTACCCAGTATGTCGAATATCGGAAAGAGGCTAAAAGTCTTTTGACGGCCACCGCTATGTAGCATCCGCACATGGTGCGATTAGTTGCCATGGCAGTTGGGGTCCTTCTGAATGCCCTTATGACTACCATGTGAGATCACTCATGAAGACTAGCCTGTGACTTCATAGAAAATCATCTATTTCTCTATATAGTACAATACTAAAGTGTTGCAATATATTGCAAAGACAATCAGGAGATTGCAGGTGCCTTAATGTGACTAAGTAAAAATGAAAAAAAAAAAAAACACTTAAAAGGACAAACAAAAAATATGAACATTGAAACCACCCTTCTTCTCCCAAATGTTAATAGCAAAATATAAAAAACCAGCACATTTTGTGTTCCTGCATGCATAACTGTACAAAATAAAGAAACTCTAAAAACATTTATCCCTACTGTGAATGCTGAAAAGGGAAAGAAAATTGAAACATCAGAATTGCCATTTTTCAATTGCCACAATATCCCCCAAAATTGCAAGAAAAACAATAAAAATGTTGTGTGCACCTTATATCAATAAAAATTGACAGTTTAAAGAACAAAAAAATAAGCCTTCATTCAGGTCTTTACATGTAAAATATAAGAAAAATGCTGATTTCAGAATTTGGCATCTCAAACAATATTTTTTTTCTTTTTGCAAGTTTACAATTCTTTTTCCACCATTTTAAAAAACAAAAACATACAAAGTTGCTATCAACATAATCGTACTGCGCTGGAGAACCATGTTGGTTGGTCGTCTTATCTAATATATAATCACCCTAACGCACTTCCGTAAGTTTCGGCACTGTTTCCGTCGTCGTGTCCGTGGCTGCCAAACTTTCGGAAGTGCGTTAGGGTCATATTAGATTAGATTACATATATATCCCGGACATTGCAAGTGAAGCTCCTCCTGCCCGCGTTCCCTGCCCGGTCACCCCCCGCCTGTCATCACAGTTCCCCCCACTGCCCCATCACCCCCCTGCCTGTCATCATAGCCCCCCTCCACTGCCCCGTCACCCCCCGCCTGTCACAACAGTTCCCCCCGCTGCCCTATCACCCCCTGCCTCTCACCATAGCCCCCCTCCATTGCCCGGTCACCCCCAGCCTATCACCACAGCCCCTCCGCTGCCCGATCACCTCCCTCCACTCTCCGGTCACCCCCCGCCTGTCAGCACAGCCCCCCTCCACTGTCCGGACACCCCCCCCCCCGCCTCTTACCACAGCTCCCTCCAGCCAGCCGCGATCTCTTTTCATGGAGCTTCAGGACCTCTGATGACGTCACGATGATGGGTGGACTCACAGATCACATGACCGTGACGTCATCAAAGGTCCTGTCCCGATCTAACCTCCTCTGCCTACTCATCCCCCTGCGCTGCCCACTGACCCACGCTCTGCTCCCTCACCCCCCGCTCTGCCCACTGACCCCCACTCTGCCCCTGACCCTGCTCTGCCCACTGACCCCCACTCTGACCACTGACCCCCACTCTGACCACTGACCCCCCAACTCTGCCCACTGACCCCCCAACTCTTCTCCCTGACCCCCTCTCTGCCCCCTCACCCACACTCTGCCCACTCACCCCCTCTTTGCTCACTGACCCCCTCTCTGCTCACTGACCCCATCTCTGCTCACTGACCCCATCTCTGCTCACTAACCCCATCTTTGCTCACTGACCCCATCTCTGCTCACTCACCCCCTCTCTGCCCACTCACCCCCACTCTGCCCACTGACCATGCTCTGCCCACTGACCCTGCTCGGCCCACTGACCCCTCACACTGCCCACTGACCCTGCTCTGCCCACTGACCATGCTCTGCCCACTCACCCCTCACTGCCCACTGACCCCTCACACTGCCCACTGACCCTGCTCTGCCCACTGACCATCCTCTGCCCACTGACCCCTCACTGACCCTGCTCTGCCCACTCACCCTGCTCGGCCCACTGACCCCTCACACTGCCCACTGACCCTGCTCTGCCCACTGACCATGCTCTGCCCACTGACCCCTCAATGCCCACTCACCCTGCTCTGCCCACTGACCCTGCTCTGCTCACTGACCACTCACACTGCCCACTGACCCTGCTCTGCCCACTCACCCCTCACACTGACCCTGCTCTGTCCACTGACCCTGCTCTGCCCACTCACCCCTCACACTGCCCACTGACCCCTCACACTGCCCACTCACGCCTCACACTGCCCACTGACCACTCACACTGCCCACTGAACATGCTTTGCCCACTGACCCCTCACACTGCCCACTGACCATGCTCTGCCCACTGACCCCTCACACTGCCTACTGACCCTGCTCTGCTCATTTACTCCCGCTCTGCCCACTGACCCCCACTCTGCCCACTCACCCCTGCTTTGCCCACTGACCCTGCTCTGCCCACTGACCACCCTCTGTTCACTGACCCCCTGCTCTGCCCTTTCACCATGCCCACTGACCCCTGCTCTGCCAACTGACTGTGCCCACTCACCCATGCTCTACCCACTGACCCTTCTCTGCCCACTGACCGCCGCTCTGCCCACTAACCCCTGCTCTGCCCACTGACTGTGCCCAATAACCCTTGCTATGCCCACTAAACCCTGCTCTGCCCAGTCACCCCCGCTCTGCCCACTGACCCCTGCTCTGCTCACTGACTGTGCCCACTCACCCCTGCTCTGCCCACTCACCCCTGCTCTGCCCACTGATTTTTCCCACTAACCCCTGCTGTGCCTACTGACTGTGCCCACTGACCCCTGCTCTGCCCAATCACTCTGCCCACTAACCCCTGCTCTGACCACTGACCCCCGCTATGACCCTGCTCTGCCCACTGACCCCCCAATCCTGCTCACTGACCCTGCTCTGCCCATTGACCCCCCACTCTGCCCACTGACCCCCACTCTGCCCACTGACCCTGCTCTGCCCACTGACCCCCCCCTCTGGCTACTGACCATGCCCACTGACCCCAGCTCTGCCCACAGACCCCAGCTCTGCCTACTGACCCTGCTCTGACTACTGATTATGCCCACTCACCCCTGCTCTGCCCAATGACTGTGCCCACTAACCCCTGCTCTGCCCACTGATACCCCACTCTGCCCACTGACCCCTGCTTTGCCCACTGACCCCCAGCTGATCCGTTTCCCAGCCAACGACAGGTCCTGTCCTGCCAGCTACAAGACAGGTACCTCACTGAGGTTTTTTTTTTTTTATTATCACCATGAAGGAGCGGGGGGGGGGGTGTGTGCAGGCCCAGAGGGAGGGGGGCCGCAGGAAGTGGAGGCCCAGAGGGACGGGGGCCGCGGGGAGTGGAGGGGGTCAGGAGGAGTGCCTCCATCCAGCCCCCCGTATCCATCCTGCCCCCCCAACACCATCCTGCCCCCCCGACTCCATCCCGCACCCCCACCACCATCCTGACTCCCGTCAACATCCTGCCCCACCGCCTCCATCCTCCCCCCCGCCACCATCCTGCCCTGCCATCTCCATCCTGCCCCGCCTTCTCCATCCTGCCTCGCTCCGTCCATCCTGCGCCACTCGCCTCCATCCTGCCCCTCCGTCTCCATCCTGCCCCTCCATCTCCATCCTGCCCCTCCGGCTCCATCCTGCCCCTCCGGCTCCATCCTCCCCTCAGGCTCCATCCTGCCCCGCCGCCTCCATCCTGCCCCGCCCCCCCATCCTGCTCCACCACCCACCATCCTGCCCCCCTTGCTCCATCCTGG
Source organism: Allobates femoralis (assembly GCA_033576535.1). Classification (NCBI taxonomy): domain Eukaryota; kingdom Metazoa; phylum Chordata; class Amphibia; order Anura; family Aromobatidae; genus Allobates; species Allobates femoralis. Next base: position 123,211,340 of record JARQOC010000001.1, read on the forward strand.
CCCACTCGCTCCATCCTTCCCCGCTCACGCCATCCTGCCCTGCTCTCTCCATCCTGCCCTGCTCGCTCCATCCTGACCCCCGCTGTTCTTGCTCCCCCGCCTCCATCCTGCCCTCCCGCTTACTCCATCCTGCCCCACTCGCTCCATTCTGCCCCCCCAACATAATCCTGCCCCCCCTCCCCTACTCAGCTGATCGCTTTCCCAGACAACGACAGGTCCTAAAGGCCTGTAGGACCTACAAGGCGGAGGTGGAGCGAGCCGCCGGACAGGTGAGTATTCTCACTGAGGATTTTTTTAATTTTACTGTGGACAACCGGGGGCCAGGAGGAGTGGGGGACCGCGGTGACCGCAGTATTGCCATATACCATAGTGCTGCTATACATGTGCTATAATGTACTGCCATATACCATAGTGCTCCTATACATGTACTGTAATGTACCGCCATATACCATAGCACTGCTATACATGTACTGTAATGTGCCGCCATATACTATAGTGCTGCTATACATTTACTATAATCTACCGCCATATACTATAGTGCTGCTATACATGTGCTGTAATTACCACCATGTACCATCGTACTGCTATATATATATATATATATATATACTTCACTCATGTTGACTTAACAAGTTCTGTCAATCACAGTATGTCAACAACACACATATTCTAGACTACCCCATTCTTTAGAATCGGCCCGCCATATATAAAAGCCAAAGCCACTTCCGTCTTCAAGTGACAACAATTACGTCACTGGACGCAAGTGCCTTGGGCACTACACCCGCTCAGGGTGGACCAAGATGCCGGCCATAAGCAGAGCGGGACTCACCCAGCCCCGCCATGCTTACGGTCGCCCCAACACTGCCCAAAACACCCACACATCACGGGCCAGAGACGACCGGCGTTAGCCGGTTGTCTCCTGTCCGACACACACCACTTCGGGAGACGATCGCCATTACCTGCGGCTGCTTTCACAAGTCCTGGCTCCTCCCCCTCACTTCCGGCGCCCGGGGCTGCACAATGGCGGCCGCACGGATCACCCTCCACTCCTGCACTGCCACGAGCCTCCGGCCAAGTGGCCCCGGGGATACGGACACCGCTGCTGTGCAGCCTACACCGAGGGAGAGAGGTATGCAGCCTGTAGGAGGAGTAGAGGTGGCGTGATGTCGCCCCTCCAGCCTCCCCTGTCCTCTGCCCTCCAGCCTCCCCTGTCCTCTGCCCTCCAGCCTCCCCTGTCCTCTGCCCTCCAGCCTCCGCTCTCCTCACCCCTCCAGCCTCCGCTCTCCTCACCCCTCCATATGCAATGTACAGTATGTGTATATATGTGTGGGTATGTAGTCACTTCCGTCACTTTGTCCGCACTTCCGTCACTTTGTACACACACATACACATACACACACACACAAACACACACACACTCCGCTATACTTACCACTGGCCCTGCGTCTGCCGCCTGGATCCTCAGTTGACATCTCGACGCCCCCGAACTACTGGATCCAATATAGCGTCCAAGAAGTCTCGCCAAACTTCCCGGACATATTGGATCCAGTCGTCCGGGGCCGCCAACATACTTTGTCCAAGATGGCGTCCGGGAAGTCTCGCCAGACTTCCCAGACCCAATATTGGATCCAGTCGTCCGGGGGCGGCGACATGTCGACTCAGGATCCACGTGGCGGGGAAGACGCAGGGCCGGTGGTAAGTATAACGAAGTGTGTGTATGTGTGTGTGTATGTGTGTGCTGACCACTCTGCCCACGGTGGTGCGCTGACCACTTTGCCCACGGCGCTGCACTGACCACTCGGCCCACGCGCGCTGCGCTGACCACTCTGCCCACGGCGCTGCGCTGACCACTCTGCCCACGCCACTGCGCTGCCCACTCTGCCCACGCCGCTGCACTGACCACTCTGCCCACGGCGCTGCGCTGACCACTCTGCCCACGCCGCTGCGCTGCCCACTCTGCCCACGCCGCTGCACTGACCACTCTGCCCACGCCGCTGCACTGACCACTCGGCCCACGCCGCTGCGCTGACCACTCTGCCCACGCCGCTGCGCTGACCACTCTGCCCACGCCGCTGCGCTGACCACTCTGCCCACCCCGCTGCACTGACCACTCTGCCCACGCCGCTGCACTGACCACTCGCCCCACGCCGCTGCGCTGACCACTCTGCCCACGCCGCTGCGCTGACCACTCTGCCCACGCCGCTGCGCTGACTACTCTGCCCACGGCGCTGCGCTGACCACTCTGCCCACGGTGCTGCGCTGACCAATCTCACCGCACTCACTGCTAACCACTGAGCCACCACACTCACTGATAACCACTGAGCTACCGCACTCACTGCTAACCACTGAGCCACCGCGCAGTGCTAACCACTGAGCCACCTCTATACACACAATTCATTTCAGCGCACTCCCCATTGGTCGGCGCCAGTGTGTAGTTATACTGCCACTACAAAGTTTACCCCTTATATACCATTTCTGCCTTAACTCCATACGTTGTAGTCTCTATTACTACTCCCAGTAGGAACATTAACCCCTTATATTCCATTATTGTTGTTATTTCTATTACACAGTGTATAGTTGTAATGACACTGCGAAATTAACCCATTATATACCAGTTCAGCATTAACTGCATATTTGGTAGTGTTTATAACTACTGCCACTGGTACATTAACCCCTTGAACACCATTTTGGATATAATTTACAGCGCTGAGTCTGTTGTGGGAGTGCCTGTGGGACATTAACTCCTTCAATAACATTTTTGATATCATTATAAGTTCCTACTCTGTTATAGTCCTGTTAGTCGGACATTAACTCTTTCTACACCTCCACTATATTGCTACCCTCACAGTTTTGCCTACATCGCCTACTTAGTCATATATCTGGTGTTTAAGTCTATTATTTAAAACTCTTAAAAAAATTATATACAGATTCTAGACTCCCGATTCTTTAGAATCGGGCTCACAGCTAGTAACATAATAAATGCCATAAAAACAACCCCCCCCCACCAAAAATACATGCGGAATTGCATTTTATTCACCATTTTGGAGAGCATACAATTATTTTTGCTGTTCTTTATATTACCGTATATGGTAAAATGAATGGTGTCCATTTAAAACTACAATTTGTTCCACAAGGAAAAACAGCCTTCACCAGGCTAATGAAAAATAAAAAAGTTATGGCTTTTGAAAGAATGGTACCAAAAAATATAACAGAAAAAAAGAAAAATCTCCCAATCCTTTAAGAGGTTCAAGTAAAATTGGTATTATATTGGACATGGAAGATTCAGGCCATACATTATTGAACGTTAAAGTTAATGGTTTGATGATCTCACAGACTCGTGACGAAGCGGGCTGTAGCTGGAAAAGGCAGCAAGTCTAAAGGTACCGTCACACGCCGCCATATGGCTTCCATATCACTGGCGATTTAAAGTGAGCGCGTGCATTTCAGGCACTTTTTTCTGATCGCTGTGGAACTGTCACAGATAGCGATCTCGCGTGCGATCTTCGGCGATCCTGTCTTCCGGAAATCACCTGCAGAAGACCGGATGCGATCTTCCCTTCACACATCGCCGCGTCACACGCCGCAATTATAGCAACGATGTGGGCATACTGTTTTGATAGGGGTGTGCTAGAGTGGGTATCACTGCGATTGGTGGACGGAACTGCGTTCCCATTGGTCAGCCTTGCATGAACGCACAGGTCATCAAATAAGGTGCCTCGGACACGGCCAGCCAATCGGAACGCAGTATCACCCACCAATCGCCGCAGATGCGCCGTGAAAAAAACAACATCCAAGCACGCCTACGGGATTTATTTCAGGATTGCTGTGTACGTTGCTATCGCCCTGTCACACGGCACGATCCACTGAAATCGCCTGGTGGATATCGCCTGATTTCACTGCAGTGCAGGGCAATCAGGCGACGCTCCACCAGCGATTTCTCACCGTCGAATCGCCCAGTCATACGCCACTACGCACATGTGATGTGGTTTCCAAATCACTGAATTCAGTAATTGCCAGCGATCTCACCGGCGATATGGCGGCGTGTGATAATACCTTAAAAGGGAACCTGTCACCTGGCTCTACCCCTGTAACCTATCTTTACCTGTCCCTGCACCTTCCTATCTAATCCCTAACCATCCCTATCTGAGCTAAAGGGGACCTATAATGAGGGAGAAAAATAAGTTATACACAGTACTTACAAACTGTCTCCAGTTGGAGACTGGAAAGGCGGACTCCATTTCTCCTCCTCTCGCAGTCTCCCGCTGGGCGTCCTCGCTCCCCCTTCGGCTGTGTGACATTTTCTTTGAAGTTCCCGCCTCTTGTGATCATGTGATGCCCTGGCCGGAACATCATATCCGGCCCGGTGCATTGTGTGGCCGATCACGTGGTACTGCTAGCTCTAGCGCTTACACAGTGCGCATATTGAAGCCGGCCAATACCACATGATCGGCCCCACAAAGGCATCACATGATCCCAAGAGGTGGGAACTTCAAAGAAGATGTCACACAGATGAAGGGGGAGTGAGGACGCCCAGTGGAAGAGGAATGGAGCCCGAAGTTTGCCAGTCTCCAACTGGAGACAGTTTGTGAGTATATACAGTTGTGGCCAAAAGTATTGACACCCCTGCAATTCTGTCAGATAATACTCAGTTTCTTTGTGAAAATGATTGCAATCACAAATTCTTTGGTATTATCTTCATTTAATTTGTCTTCAATGAAAAAACACAAAAGAGAATGAAGCAAAAAGCAAAACATTGATCATTTCACACAAAACTCCAAAAATGGGCCAGACAAAAGTATTGGCACCCTCAGCCTAATACTTGGTTGCAAAACCTTCAGCCAAAATAAATGCGATCAACCGCTACCGGTAACCATCAATGAGTTTCTTACAATGCTCTGCTGGAATTTTAGACCATTCTTCTTTGGCAAACTGCTCCAGGTCCCTGATATTTGATGGGTGCCTTCTCCAAACTGCATTTTTAGATCTCTCCACAGGTGTTCTATGGGATTCAGGTCTGGACTCATTGCTGGCCACCTTAGAAGTCTCCAGTGCTTTCTCTCAAACCATTTTCTAGTGCTCTTTGAAGTGTGTTTTGGGTCATTGTCCTGCTGGAAGACCCATGACCTCTGAGGGAGACCCAGCTTTCTCACACTGGGCCCTACATTATGCTGCAAAATTTGTTGGTAGTCTTCAAACTTCATAATGCCATGCATATGGTCAAGTCCAGTGCCAGAGGTCGCAAAGCAACCCCAAAACATCAGGGAACCTCCGCTATGGTTGACTGTAGGGACCGTGTTCTTTTCTTTGAATGCCTCTTTTTTTCTCCTGTAAACTCTATGTTGATGCCTTTGCCCAACAAGCTCTACTTTTGTCCCATCTGACCAGAGAACATTCTTCTAAAACGTTGTAGGCTTTCTCAGGTAAGTTTTGGCAAACTCCAGCCTGGCTTTTTTATGTCTCGGGGTAAGAAGTGGGGTCTTCCTGGGTCTCCTACCATACAGTCCCTTTTCATTCAGACGGATAGTACGAGTTGACACCGTTGTACCCTCGGACTGCAGGGCAGCTTGAACTTGTTTGGATGTTAGTCGAGGTTCTTTATCCATCATCCACACAATCTTGCGTTGAAATCTCTCGTCAATTTTTCTTTTCCGTCCATATCTAGGAGAGGTTAGCCACAGTGCCATGGCCTTTAAACTTCTTGATGACACTGTGCACGGTAGACACAGGAACATTTAGGTCTTTGGAGATGGACTTGTAGGCTTGAGATTGCTCATGCTTCCTCACAATTTGGTTTCTCAAGTCCTCAGACAGTTCTTTGGTCTTCTTTCTGTTCTTCATGCTCAATGTGGTACACACAAGGACACAGGACAGAGGTTGAGTCAACTTTAATCCATGTCAACTGGCTGCAAGTGTGATTTAGTTATTGCCAACACCTGTTAGGTGCCACAGGTAAATTACAGGTGCTGTTAATTACACAAATTAGAGAAGCATCACATGATTTTTCTAACAGTTCCAATACTTTTGTCCACCCCCTTTGTTCTGTTTGGTGTGGATTTATATCCAATTTGGCTTAAGGACAATTCTTTTTGTGTTTTTTTCATTGAAGACAAATTAAATGAAGATAATAATACCAAAGAATTTGTGATTGCAATAATTTTCAGGAAGAAACTGAGTATTGTCTGTCAGAATTGCAGGGGTGTCAATACTTTTGGCCACAATTGTAGGTTATTTTTCTCCCTCATTACAGGTCACCTTTAGCTCAGCTACGGATGGTTAGGGATTAAATAGGAAGGTGCAGGGACAGGTAGAGATAAGGCGCCATCTCACACGTCAACGTCCGAGCGATCCGATCAACAATCTTACTTGACCTAGATTGCTTAAACGACGTTCTATCATTGTTAGTGAAGTGCCACACGTACAGATATCTTTAACGACGCAACAACGACTCCGCAACAAGCGAACGATATTAGCAGTCGTTTTAATGCCTATATTCCTATGTTCTGAATAAGCGAAGTCGTTAACGACATCGTAATCAAGGTGTCACACTCACCGATGCTGCAGGTTGAAGGTACGATCATCGACTGAGTTATGGTCCGGTTCATAAACCTGCGATCAACGATCAGCCAACATATCGTTGGTTGAAGTGACGTGTCACATGCAACAATGTTGTTACAACGTCGTTTAAATGACTGAAAACCTGTGACGTTTCAATGATATCGTTAGCGATATCGTAGTGTATGCCGGGGCCTATAGGTTACAGGGGTAGATCCCGGTGACAGGTTCCCTTTAAAACTGATCTAATTCATTATTATTATATTTTAATAGCCTTCAGCTCGATGTTGAGCCATGGCGACTTGATGTATAAATGCTCTGTAGGAAGATCAATCTTGTGCAACGCTAGATAAGCCATTACCTTAACAATATCAAGCCATTTGGTTGATGGGTCTTTAACCCAATGGCTTGATATTAATTAATTATGCAAAGTGCAAATTGTATTTGTTAAAATTTATCACCCAATATTTGTCCACAGATAAATTAATGAAAGATGGTAGAAATTACAATGAGAAGATTTATTATAGCTGAGCCAAGTTTATCATCATTGAATCAATCTGTTTAAATGATTTGATGCATCTCCAAAGACGAGACACATTTTCCTTTTGTAAGCTGGATAAGACTCTTTTTAGACCAATATTTTATACCAATTTGCCCATTTACCACAGTCCCATTATCTAAATCAATCCGCCTTTTCTAAAGACTTACAACTGTCTAGTGAAGTGCAAAAGCATCTAAAGCACATAAATAGTACTGGGCAAATCATGTACCCCAGTTATTTGGTCTAAACTGAGCCAGAGTTCCATATATGTTAGTAAATCCTTCCAATGTGTGAACATTACTGTCAAATACCTCAAGACTGGCATACAGGAATGCTGTGTCAATCTCCTCAAGGAGAAAGCTTTCTTTTAAGGTACCTTTATACGCCGCCACTGTGCTTAGCAACAGGTATCCACCGCACGTGCACGCGCACTTTTTTAACGGTGGATACCGATCGCTGATGCCGCATATAGACGCCGCCATTGCGCTGTTAACTGAAGGTATCTTTGTTCCCCGGAAGTTCCGACAGATCCTGCGGCTTACTTCCTGTTGAATACCTTCCCTGCTTTACACACCGCTACCACAAAGGAATATGGGCGTACATATTTTGCGCCGCAAGTACATAGGCGTGACAGAGTTGTGTATTCCGTGACGCTAATACGCTGATTGGACAATGCAATAGTGTCATGATTGGCCAGCCTGCGCAGAAAGGCTGGCAAATACATGACGCCATTCCAATTGTGGACTGTGAATGGATAGCTCTTTAAATATGACGCCCTGTGAAAGGACAGCCAATGGTTACACAGTAGCCCCCACCAATGATCGCTGATCGTGTGTGGTATCCATGACGCCGTGGCACGGCCCTGGGAATTCACTAGGCGACACAACATCCATGCCTGTGCCCCGTTTAGACGCCACTACAATGGCAATTGTGCCTTTGTGTTGCCTTGGGTTTTTGAGCACGGCTCAGCAACAGGTATCTGAGTCAACTGCAGGACACCGGGAGGAATTGCCCTATTTACACCCCGCCATTTCGTAGCAATTTCATAGCAACAGTCACAATTATCCCCAATGCCTGGCAGTTGATACCTTTCAGTGGTGGCGTGTAAAGGGGCCCTTAGACCCCATCTTAGCATCTCATACATCCAGATCAGATTTCATATTATGCACTGAAATGGGAATATACCATGAAATGCAATTGGGTTTCTGATCTGGCATAAATCGTAAGTCGTATGACAAGGCTCGCTAAAGGGTAATTTTGACTTTTAAGATTGCTACTTCCAATACGTGGCTTGTTTACTTTCTCCCTGAACAGACAATTTGTCAAATACCTAACATATTTTTCATGTTTTCAGTATAAAATACAAATTTCCAAAAATGTAAGTTATCCACAGCCCAATTTTTGTGATCCAGAGCCCAGTTTTTAGAATTACAGGGGGTCCTAGTTTCAGAAAATTATCCCCTATTTTACTTTTTTTTTTTTTTTTTTCTGTCTTGTATCTTATGGAGTTGCTGGCTCCATGCTGCAATTTGCACCCTCATTGACTACAGGTGATCTAGGGTCGAGATGGAGTCTGCCCACTGAGAAGTGGGGGGTGGACAAGGAGGATAGGGATATCAGCGTAGAACTCATCGGACCTGAAGTCACTTTGTTGCAGTCGATGAGCAAACAGACATTGGCCAATGTGTGTACCAAGAACTTCAGAAATAAAAAGATAAGATTTTGAGTTTTTTGAAAAAAACGTAAGTTTTTAAACTTTTTTCTCAAATATATATAGCTTGTTAGCATATGTACATCATTGGTAGTAGCTGAGTGCTGCAGAGTACTTTTTTCTAGCTATTTTACTTATGGGGATTTTGGGAAAAATCTATTCAGAAAACTCTTCTTTATATCTTCCCAAAGCTATGTAGGAGGAGAAAGTATACTTTAAGGCCGGTTTCACACTAGGATTTGTCCACGCTGCATAGGCAGGTTGCTCTCTGTGTGTGGCTATGTATGCAACCTGCATCCCTATGTTTAACAAGGGGACGCACAGTGTATGCATTTGTCTGCATCTGAGTGTGTTTGCGTCTGAATGCGCACATTCATCTTGCAATTTTTTGTGCATCTGAAGGTGCTTGATTTAGACGCGAGCATGCGCAAGCGCACCAATGCAATATGAAAGTGAATTGTGCCTCACTGCCATCAGGATGTCAGCACAAGGAAACGCTGTGTCTCCGTCTCTCTCTGTCTCCTCCCCAACCGCTATAATGGTGTAATGGTGTCCTATGGTACGAGCAATCAATCCAATACTTTCATATGGACTTTTCCCTCAGTACACAGCCGGAAAATACACGCTGTGTATGCGTCCATGCCTGCGTTTGCGCAAGTGTGTTAAGACTCAAGCGTCATGAACGCCACTGTGAAACCGGCCTAACAAAGGCAAAACTCACACATTATTTTGGAGTAGCCTCATAGAATACTGTGCTAATGCTGAAATATTCTCATTATGTTTATGAAGCAGTGCTGAGTGGCATCTATTACTGACACGGCTAATCACACTGTAATTCCTGGGAACCTAACTGATGTTCACAATACGTTTTTCTCAGACTTCAAAGAGCCCATTTTGATAAACATCAGAGCTATTCCATTAAAATGCCATTTTCTTATCCATGATTAGCAGAATTTGGTATTCACAGATTATTATCATCTGAACTATCTGAACTAGGAGAAGAATTTGTGACAGGTAGAAACTTTCCATCAAAAGCCTTAGTTGTTAGCTATTGGCAGAGGGGTCCTGTACTCACTGAATGGCAGACTTACTGGCAGTTGTCGGAGCAGCTGTTGTGGCCGGTGAGGACGTGGTGGTCAGCAACTTTTTTGGCCTGAATTTATAATGGCCAATAAAACCGTCGGCTGTTAGGCTTAAGTCAGATAAGAACTGAATGAGGAGCTCATTTTTCTCAGATACAATGGGTCTGTAGAGAAAACAGAGAAAGTGTGTCACTTTACAAAGAATAATACGAAACATTACACGTTGACTTATATAAGACATAATCTGTTTGTATCTAGCAGTCTCCTAAAAATGTTATTAAAGAAGACCACAAAATATCCCCAAAACTTCTGTCAATTTGAATTATCTCTTCCCATGTTATTCTCATTTCTTGGAGCAATGGCCACCACCATGGTCACCTGTAGAGCCTTCACATTGGAATAGTCATGTCATCAAATACACATTTACCAGACAATTGAACAGTGGAATTAAGATGACTAGTCTTATCAACAATGATCCAGTAAATAACATTTGGAACATCTGAAGAATAAAAAAAATGATCAGAATATAGATTTCTGCATGTATAGTAAAACTACTTTATTTGCTTTGTAAGGATCCAGTGTGGACAGCCTGCTATGTTGCTTTCTATTGAAACACTAGTGGGAGGAGAAGCTAGCTTCTTCCTTTATTCACTGATGTCACCAAACTACATTTCTTCATTCTTCATGAACCAATACTCAGTCAATTATACTAGAAAATATTTTCTGCTTTACAGGTAACAATTAAATTGACAATATGTTTAAGTATAAACACAGATAAGGCCCCTTTCACACTAGCTTTTTTTTCAAATTGCGGCAGATCCGGCAGATTTACCGCATCTGCTGCCTAACGGCCGCACTTGCGTCACACTTGCGGCAAGCACCTTGAATTGTCTATGGGGCTTGCAGCAGGTGAGGTAAGTGCGGTATAGCTGCGGTTCTGGCACTTGCGGCAGTTGCGGCTGAGAAAAAAATGCGGTCAGCAGTGTTTTTTTCTTCGCGGCTGCAACTGCTGGAATTGCAGCTATACCGCACTTGGCGCACCTGCTGCAAGCCCCATACACAATGCATGGGGCTTGCTGCAAGTGTGCCGTAAGTGTGACCGTTCGGCGATGCGGAAAATCTGACATAATTTGTAAAAAACGCTAGTGTGAAAGGGGCCTGAATCATATAAAAACAGATATTGAGATAAATCAATGGATCTGTAGGTGCTGAACAGTATTCACAGATCTGCAGCTAAGGCTGGGTTCACATTGCGGCGTGATCCGGTCCTGCCATCCAGCTCCATCCAGCTCCGTCCCGCCCGATAGTATCCTATGGAGCAAAAATCCGGTCCCGGGTTGTCACCCCTGACAGCCCCGGACCGGATCACGCCGCAATGTGAACCCAGCCTAAGTATCTTGTTCTATTTTACCTAATCGCCTAATCACTAATCTTAAAGTGGGAACCACAGGTACACAGGTATACTTCACTTTGTGCCCCAAACTTGATATAGTATCAAAATATTAGTATTCGTATGACTTGAGGTTAATATAACTAGTACACTAAAAGACATGCAGAACTTACTCAATATCTAAATGTAAAATCTTTTGTTGGGAAAACATACATGAAATCACTGCTCATCATGCTGCCTATTAATAGTATTAATTTATTGTTTTGTACTAGCATCCACACTGTATTTTCATGTAGTAAGAGGGGCGAACAGAAAATTTACAGACATAGTACATGAAGCCAACAATTATTTTGACGAGAGATCTATTGCACCTTATTTATAGTCAAATCTTTAAAATGTACCTCCAAGTCTAAAAGAACTTTCTATAAATCAAAAGTATAAAGCTAAGAAATGTAATATATCTTGTACAGAAAAATGCCCTTTTTTCCACTATTCTCCTTCCCCAGTCAGGGAATTATGTGCCATGAGGTCATCCATTCATCCACACAGATATAAGAGGAAATTCTTCTTTTCTATTGTAGAGAAGCAGTGAGCACTGCCCCTGCAGATACAAGATTCCACCTAGAGCCAAAGAATGGACATGCAATTTCCATGGGGAAAGAGTTTGAGGAGAGAACAAGGTCAGAGGGGAGCTGAGGCCCAATAGGGAACTATAAAAAGAGGAACTGTCTGATTAAGAAGGAGCTTGGCGCCAGAAAGTTAGAAGGAGCAGAACTGTGTGCAGGGGTAGCGGTTGTTTCCTTCCCTGATAGGAGAGAGTCTGATTCCTGTGTGCTCACCCCCAGTACCGCCTGCAAGGAGCCAGCACCCGATAACTGTGTGCTGCCCGCCATTATCTCCAGAGTAGTGCAAGACTCAGTATGTGAGCCGGAGCCAGCCCCTGATTCCCTGCCTCAAAGCTACGTGATCAAGCTGCAAATACTGCCTGTCAAGACCCCGCACCAAAGCTGTGCGGTCAAGCAGAAGACATCACCTGTCAAGACTGGGGTTCCGTAATGAGCTGGACTTTTGCTTCCTGCTGGACTATTCTGAGCTACGCAGTATTTGAGGGTGCGATAATAGGTATCAAGGCCCTTGTCCCATCAAATACCCCATCGGCTCAATGTGAAAAGCTAAGGGACATAGGGCTTACTGTGAGAATACTGCTATAAGAGAAAAGACTTGTTTAGTCACTAACTTATTAGGTGAGCTGAAAGTTGTTAAAAACACCTGGTCTTACTTTTACACCATTTGTATCCTTCACATACACAGTAGACATTGTATATACCAGTAATAAGCAGTGCTGCTGAATATCCAGCACTGAGGGGCATGGAAAACTTAAATATGTAGCAATATCTGTCTGTCTCTGACCCTCCATCTCTATGATGTTGCTCCTACCTTCTCATTCACTCCTATAGACTTTTATGAGAAGCTGCCATTTGCCTTGTCTCTCAGTAAATTGTGAGCAAATAATTAACTTGTGAGAAGGCAGGAAAGTAATATATCTATTGAGTTTTGAACGTTGTTAAGTAATTGGAGGTGCCCTTTAATTTTTTGTTTTGCAAATGTGAGTGCAACCATCGCAATCTCCTGTGTCACATTACTGAAGGCAATGTCAGTCTGAGAAACACCAGTGTCTATTTCTTGTTGGACACCAAGATCTGTTTTTCACTTTTTGTTCCTAGAACATGTGCCATTTGGAATAGACGCAAAAACAAAATGAACCGCACCCACTTGTCCTTGGTTTAGAGCAATAAATGTGTGTGTGTGCAACAGAAGTGTTGAAAAGAGCAGATTAAAGAGTTTATGCCAATAGTAAATGGTAAAGGAGCGTACTTGTGCCACGTAAACATGTATGGGGCTAATACTAGTCATTCCATAAGAAGAATTCAACTCAATTACAAAGATTTAATATCTAGATTCACAAATACAAATTCAAGTCCACTATTTAAAAAAAATATATGCAACTTTTGGATTAAATAGGTTTTCCAAGAATACACATCCTTTGATTGGCTATCAATGTGTGACTGGTCCAGGTGTGATACACCGTTCCCCCATGAACTATGGGTATAAGCCCCATTACCAGCTACATATACTGATATCTTACTGTGTTTGGTGGAAGGGGTTCCGATTTTGCAGATGTCCCCCACAAAACACTAGAATAGGTCATCAATGTGTATTCTCAGAAAACCCTTTAAAGACATCGTTCTCACATACATCATGCAGCTCATACAAACCTAAAACAGATTCCTCACACAAATGTGAACGGAGACTGAGGGTACTGTCACACTTGCTGATGCACCAGCGATCCCGAAAGTGATAAGACCTGGTAGGAATTGTTGGGATTGCTGGTGAGATGTCAAACAGTCAGATCTCACCAGTGACACAGCAACGATCCGGAATGATACGGAGGTCGTTGGAACCCTGTTTCTCAGACCTGTAGTATTGAGGTCGTTGGTCATTGTCCCTGTCAAACACACCGATGCATGCTGCCCAGTGGGACCCCAACAATCAAAAAATGGTCCAAACATAGCGAGATCGCTGGTGAGGCCGCTGTTGCGTCACCAAATTTGTGACTTAGCAGCGATCTCTCTTAGTGTGAAGGGGGCTTTAAAAGGACATTTGAAGTCATGGCATTTTGTTTGGGTCCTTAGGATTAAAAAGCCGCAGCGCTGGTTCAGGGCTACTGCGTCTTATGGTGGGTTTACACGCTAGGATATCCTGAACGATATCCTTGAAACGTCACAGATTTGTGATCGTTGAAAAGATATCGTTCGGGCGTCGTTGTGTGTAAGCGAACGATATAGGATGAAAAGATTGTTGGATCGTTCATCCTAGATTTGAGATCCTGACCTCAAATCTATCGATCATCGTCCAATTAACGCTGCTTCAGGAAGCAGCATCGTTCAGTGTGACAGCTTTATGAACGATATCGTTCAAAATGCTCCTATTCCTACCACTTTATTACATCGCTCACTCCTTCCTCTCCTATTTAACAGTTGCGCTGCCACATAGGATATCGTTACCAATATCCTTGTGTGTGACAGCGCACTAACGATTTCGGAATGATCACTGCCAAGTGATCATTCCAAGGATATCGCTAACGATATCCTAGCGTGTACACCCACCATAATAGTGTTAGGCTATACTCAGTCCTCATTATTTTTCCTTTGTGTGCTGCCTGTTTGGAAGATGGACTGCACAACACTGACTCACAATTTAAAAGAACCATGTACACATTACTTTGGTTTACAGATCTGTGTTTCAGTTCTGTCAAACTCAGTGCATGTATTATCTCATCTGGTTTTACAGATCAGACTTGGCCATTCAAATCTATGGGGATCCAAAACTGAAAAAATCTGAAGACAGGCTTTCCATCATTTTTCATCTTTAGTTAAAGAGAACCTGTCACCAAGGTTTTGTAATGTAAACTATATGCATGGTTGTAAAGAGGCTGTAACACTGATTAAATTATATCTTTGTTGTTGTTATTTAATAACCATTTCAAGTTTTCTGCTAATTAGATTTCACCGCACAGGAGCTGAACTATACACTGGATTTTCTCCTCCCTGTGTGTGATCCCTCGTGCCCTCCCCTGCCTACAGCCTGTCAATGACCTGACGCATCTGAGTGAAATCTCAGCAGTGACTTGTCATTTTAAGATCAGAGACAGGCAGAGGGAAATCACAGACAGGGAGGAGATGACCCAGTGCACAATCCGAACCCTGTTCACTGAAATCTAATTAGCAGGACATTTTAAATTTTGATTAAATAAGAATACAAAGGAGATTTATTCACTAAAGGTATCAATATAATCACAATGTAATTACAGCCATGTCTTTACTTTGGATTACAAAATTGTGCGGTCAGGCTTTATTTAACTGATCCACTGCAAAGCATCAATGAAAAAAAATTTTTACATCCCACCAGCTCAGTTGTTAATCATGGCTGTTAAAAAAACATTACAAAAAGGATTTAAAAGAAACATGGCCTATGTAAAAATAGAATGGATGTGTGAATGTAGCCTTAGGCTATGTGCACACTGGCCGGGTTAGTGCAGGTTTAGCCGCGGAAACCGCCGGTCGGTTTCCATGAGGTTTATGCAAATTTATGTTAATCCAAAAGCGGCTTTTGGGTTAACATATAAACCTATGGAAACCGACACCCGGTGTGCACACACCGGCGGTTTCCACATGCTCATCCGTTGCTAACCCGCTGGATTCCCAGCGGGTTAGCAAAGAATGAGCATGTTCTATAATCCGGCCGGTTCTGCAGCGGCTGCAAGCAGAATCATGTGCTGCTTCCAGCCGCTGCAGAATCGCCGGCGCTAACCCGCTGTGCACCCGCCGCACACCCGCCCGTCTCCCGCAGCACGGACCCGACAGGAAGCCGGTGGACGGCTCCGGAGCTTCTTGTCGGGTCCCGCCCAGCCGCCGCCGCCACTAACCCGGCCAGTGTGCACATAGCCTTACTGTACCCTGTGGGTGTTCTGGTTTTCAGATGTACAAAAATTGCAACACAACCCTATACCTGAATGAAGCCATTATTGTAATTCCATGCACAGTAAGTGGCCAGGACAGCGGGGTCCCAGATGTTCAATTCTACAATCTGAGAACTGTGTGAGTTGTGTTACTTACGCAGGTGGACTGTCCCCACAGAACTTCCCAATCCTCTTGGCATCATTCATCTCTCCTCCATTAAACACTGCCACGTAATCATATCTGCAGTAATTGTCCCTCTCCACATCAAATTTCTCAAACCTTACTTCAATTACCTGCAACAAGAGGCAAGAAAATGAATGAAACCTCCTATGATAACTTATCCGGCATCTCTTCCCTAATCACATCAGCTAGAAACACTTCATTGCTACAATTATGTCTCTCTAATGATATCATTACTTATCTTTTCCTGACCCCTGACAAATCCCTATTAGTTTAGTTGGTTACTCTACTCTGGTTGGTTTAGTTAGTGGGATAGTAAAGTCCTAAATAAAAGTCATATGAACCCACAGATTTCATCAAGATGAGCTGACCATCTGAGTTAGAGGGCCTCCCAACTGTCCCTTAGGGTGCTTTCACATCAGCGTTTTTTTTAAATCGCGGCAGATGCGGTGAAAAAACTGCATCTGCCGCGATTACCGCATAACAGCTGCACTTGCGGCACAGTTGCGGCAAGCCCCATACAATGTATATGCGGGCTTGCGGCAGGTGCGGCAAGTGCGGTTTTGGCACTTGCGGCAGGTGCGGCCGCGAAAAAAAACCTATTGGTTTTTAGTGGCCTATCCTTTTGTTCAATGTAGAGATCAAAGAAGTCTGACTTAGGCCAGGGCAACACTAGCGCCGGCATTCCATCCAAGGGGGTCCGTCAAAAAGATAGATTCGGGCAGCATTAACGCGGCGCAACCTTAATGGAACACTGCCTTAACGCTGCCAATACAATCCTATGGGGGACGGATTCCTGAGCACATTCAAAATCTGGCATGTAAGTGCCGGTTTTTTAAATCTTGCGCTATTTCCAAATGCACCACGTGACGTGCACTTCCGTGCCATGTGGTGCATTTGGAAATAGTGCGAGATTTCAAACTCTGGCAGTTACATGCCGGTGTTTGAATGAGCTCGGGAGTCCGTCCCCCATAGGATTGTATTGGCAGCGTTAAGGCAGCGTTCCATTATAGTTACACTGCATAAATGCTGCCAGATCTATCTTTTTGATGGACTCCTTTGGACGGAATGCCAGCGCTGGTATGGCCCTTGCCTTAGACTCTCTCATAGAGAGCAAATAAGCAATCGGCAGACTCGGGAGACATAGTCGTTGGGCAATATCCCAACTTATAACTTATCCCCCCTCTTAGTTATACCACAAGACTTGGCACTTGCACCTCTGATCGTCAGTGTACATTTTACATTTATATTATTACATACATCATTTACATTTCATTATATTAAGCTATGGAGTAATGGTGGCACAGTGGATAGCAGTGCAGTCTTGCAGCGTTGGGGTCTTGGTTTCAAATTCTACCAAGGACAATTTGATAAAATTAAATATGAAGAAGATTGCTGAATGCTGTAGCAAAACAGAAAACATGACATTAAAACGAAGGGATAGATTATTAAGCTAAATGTGGCAGAATTCTGGTACAATTTGCATCAGTATTGTTTTTCATATATTATGTTTCAGACACTTTATGTGCCCTTCTTGCTAGGAGGTAGAGGGGCATAGCTGTAAAATCATGCTGAAACAATGCACCATAACTTTGGCACCAAAGGCTTGATTCATCAAAGTGTTTACACCAGATTTCTGAAGTAAAACACCTTGACATGTTGTAAAATATTTCTGCAATTCAATTTTGCACAAAAATGTTGGGCTTTTACCATTTTTTATACAGACACACACAAGTGAGTGAAGCTGGGGCAGGTTGGGGCATAGCGAAGCTCAACCAGAATTATTTTTCAAACTTGGCGCTACTTTTGTGTCAAAATTACACCCAAAATGTAGTTAAGACCCTGACTGGAATAATATTTCTGGTGGAGGTGCACACTAGTTGTAATATATACCTAATTAATTAAGAGATACCGTATGTACCTCTTAATAACTAAGGCTCATCTTATTCAAGCAGTTCCTTCATTAAAACTGAGATGCAAAATGCCAATCTTAATGAATGTATCATCCAGAAGTAGCCATTTTGGTGCACCCTTATGGCCCCTTTACACGCAGCTACAGGTGACAGGTTTTCCACAGGTAACTTACTGGCTGCAGTGAAATCATGGAGACATAGTTCCATTTGTACACAGCAACAAGATAGAACCATGTCTCCATGATTTCACTGCAGCCAGTAAGTTACCTGTGGAAAACCTGTTACCTGTAGCTGCGTGTAAAGGGGCCATTAGTATGGAAAAACAGTTCAGTGCACCATCATATCTACTTTGGCTTAACCAGCTTTGGTTTAACAAGAGATAGAAGAGGGTGGGGATAGATGGCAAACAACTAGGTGGAAAGATGCACTGAACTGTTAGGCCTTTACAAGGGTGCCCCCGAGCACCTGTGATTTGTTGTAATGGTCATTTTATGATGACAGACTCCCTTTAATAGCTGTAGTGCTAAATGGCTTCCAGATATTGGAGCTTAGTACAGGGTTGTAAGACTACCATAAACAAAGTTTTTACAGTCATATGATAGATAATATTAACAGACGTCTGTGACCCCCCACCTACCTACCTAAAAAAAAGAAATTAAACTAAGTACATAAGTCATGTAAGAGATTTAGCCCCTAAAAAAAGCATAGCTTCTGTTTTTTAACTATTGAGTTTCATTTAAATGCTCAGAACATTATGCCTCTCTTGTATTAGCAGTGGCGGACCTATAGCCCGGAGGGCCCTGGTGCAGCCATGCTGAGGAGCGAGGGAGGGGGGTGCTGGCGGCCGTCGGCGAGGTCGGAGGAGTGGGGGGGTGCTGGCGGCCATCGGCGAGAAGCGGGGGTTGCTGATGCGGCTCTCCTACCTGCGCTGCTGAGCGGGTATATGCATTCCTGGGAGCCAGGATCCTGGGGGCCGGGACGGCAGAGGAGAGGAGGCGCAGGATCAGGCAAGGGAAGCAGGAAGCTTCCCTTGCCTGACCCTCCTCTCCTCTGACATCGGGTTACGGGGGTCGGCTGGGGCTCCCCTGCAGACTTGAGGGGCCCCCTAGCCGGTCGGGGCCCTGGTGCAGCTGAACCAGCTGCACCACGGTAGGTCCGCCCCTGTGTATTAGCATGCCTTTAAACCTTCCTACTTGTTGATTGACAATGCTCAATTGCACAGATGAAGCACTGTCTGAACAGAACCTCCGATTTGTGCACACATACTGGCAAGTGCATGGGCCAAGCATGCACGCACAATGAGCGCCGTCTATTCACATATAGAGAAGTGGAGGGGCAGGTATGCATTTTATTGGGACTACACTGTGTGCAGAATTATTAGACAAATGAGTATTTTGATCACATGATACTTATTATACACTAGCTGTGAGCCCGATGCAAATGCATCGGGTGTCTAGAATGTGCATTAATTTGATTATAGTAGTTATAGCTGGTGTGAGGACTTTTCGGGGGGGTGTGAATAGTTTTTGGGGGGTCACATACTTTTTTGAGTGGGTCACATACTTTTTTGGGGGGGTGACATACTTTTTTGGGGGGGTCCAATATTTTTTTTGGGGGGTGACATAATTTTTTTGGGGGGTCACATCATTTTTTTGGGGGGTGACATATTTTTTTGGGGGGGGTCACATACTTTTTTGGGGGTGTCAGATACTTTTTTTGGGGGGTCACATACTTTTTTTGTGGGGGTCCAATACTTTTGGGGGGGTCCAATACTTATATTTTAATAAATTAATGTAATTAATATCTTAATGTAATTTTTTTTTTTTTTTTTTATTTTTTTTTTATTATTATTTTTATATTTTTACATTATTTTATTATTTATATATTTTTTTTTACATTATTTTTTATTATTAAATTTATTATTATTTTTATTTATAAGTGATTTTTTGGTAATCATAATAGTTATTTGGGATTGCATCAAAAACCGCATCTGCGGTGCTTTGCGTAATCCCCAATTACAAGTTTAGGGGGACTTTTTTGCGGCAGGTGCGGCAAAACGCACTTGCCGCACTCCGCAAGTCCCTATATCTTTCTATGTGATTTTTGGGGTGTTACATAATTTTTTTTGGGGGGTGTCCAATACTTTTTGGGGTACATATTATTTATTTTAATAAATTAATTTAATTAATTTTCTTAATGTAAATTTATTTTTTTTTTTTTTTTAATTATTTTTTTTATTAATATTTTTATTTTATTTTTATACGATTAGTATTTAATTATTTAATATTTTGTATTTTAAGTGACTTTTTTTGTATCAAATTGTTATTTATAAAAAACCGCATCTGCGGCCTGCGCTAGCGGTATCCCCATACAAGTATAGGGGATTTGGGCAGGCGGCAAAACCGCACTTGCCCCACTCGCAATCCCTATACTTTTATGGGGGATTTTTGGGGGGGTCACATAATTTTTTTGGGGTCAATACTTTTGGGGGTCCAATAATTATATTTTTAATAATTAATGTAATTAATATCTTATGTATTTTTTTTTTTTTTTATTTTTATTTTATTATTTATTTTTATTATTTTTTTTACGATTATTATTATTAAATTATTTATTATTATTGTATTTTTTTGTATTAAATATGTATTTATTAAAAAACCGCATCTGCGGTGCGGTTATCCCCATAGAAAGTATAGGGGGACTTGCGGCAGGTGCGGCAAAACCGCACTTGCCGCACCTGCCGCAAGTCCCCCTATACTTTCTATGGGGATTACCGCAACCGCGCCGCAACTGGCACTTGCGGCGCAATTGCGGTAATCCTTATGGGTTTGACCGCAACCGCGCCGCAAGTGCTCGCACTCAGCCAGCGACTCGCAATGCGGCGCGGTTGCGGTAATCCTTATGGGTTTTACCGCAACCGCGCCGCAAGTGCTCGCACTCAGCCAGCGACTCGCAATGCGGCGCGGTTGCGGTAATCCTTATGGGTTTTACCGCAACCGCGCCGCAAGTGCTCGCACTGAGCCAGCGAGTTAATATGCGGCGCGGTTGCGGTAATCCACAGGGCAATGGGGCACAGGGGCACAGAGGCACAGGGGCACAGGGGCACTGGGGCACAGGGGCACAGGGGCACAGAGGCACAGGGGCACAGAGGCACAGGGTCACAGGGGCACAGAGGCACAGGGGCACAGAGGCACAGGGGCACAGGGGCACAGAGGCACAGGGGCACAGAGGCACAGGGGCACAGGGGCACAGGGGCACAGAGGCACAGGGGCACAGGGGCACAGGGGCACAGAGGCACAGGGGCACAGAGGCACAGGGCACAGGGGCACTGGGGCACAGGGGCACAGGGGCACAGAGGCACAGGGGCACAGGGGATGGCGGGGGTGACAGGGGCACAGGGGCACTTGGGCACAGGGGCATTGGGGCACAGGGGCACAGGCTCCGGAGCACTGTATCAGCATGTGCTGACAGCAGCTGCTTCGGAGCGGGAGGCACAGGGGCACTGAGGCACAGGGGATGGCGGGGGTGACAGGGGCACAGGGGCACTTGGGCACAGGGGCATTGGGGCACAGGGGCACAGGTTCGGAGCGGGAGGCAGAGGGGCACACTGAGGCACTGAGGCACAGGGGCACAGGGGCACAGGGCGGCTGAGGTAGCGACTCGCAATGGCCTCGCGGCCATTGCTCGCGCTACCTCAGCGGTACATCGCTAAATTTGTGGCCGAGCCTCTGGTTCTATTTTCGGCCACCGACTCGCAATGGCCGCTTCGCGGCCATTGCTCGTGCGTGGTGACGTCAGCGGCTCGCAATGGCCGCTACGCGGCCAATGCTTCGCCGTGATGACGTCACAGAGTGTGACATATCCACGGCACGTTGTCGGGGTCCGACACGAAAACGTCTTAGGCAATTATATAGTAGATAGGAATTTTTTATTTTATTATTTATTTTGTTTTGTTTTTTTTACTATTTTTATTATTATTAAATGTATTTATTATTTGTTATTTTAAGTAAATTTATTTGTATTAAAATTATTTTATTTTATTTAAAAAGCGCATCTGCGGCGCGGTTGCGGTAATCCCCATAGAAAGTATAGGGGGACTTGCGGCAGGTGCGGCAAAACCGCACTTGCCGCACCTGCCGCAAGTCCCCCTATACTTTCTATGGGGATTACCGCAACCGCGCCGCAAGTGCTCGCACTCAGCCAGCGACTCGCAATGCGGCGCGGTTGCGGTAATCCTTATGGGGATTACCGCAACCGCGCCGCAAGTGCTCGCACTCAGCCAGCGACTCGCTGCCGCACCTGCCGCAAGTCCCCCTATACTTTCTATGGGGATTACCGCAACCGCGCCGCAAGTGTAGCGACTCGCAATGGCCTCGCGGCCATTGCTCGCGCTACACAGCGACTCGCAATAGATCCCCATTGAAAGTATAGGGGGAGATGCGGCAGGTGCGGCGGCTGAGGTAGCGACTCGCAATGGCCTCGCGGCCATTGCTCGCGCTACCTCAGCGGTAAATCGCTAACTTTGTGGCCGAGCCTCTGGTTCTATTTTCGGCCAGCGGCTCGCAATGGCCGCTTCGCGGCCATCGCGAGTGCGTGGTGACGTCAGCGACTCGCAATGGCCGCTACGCGGCCAATGCTTCGCCGTGATGACGTCACAATAGTGACATAGCCACGGCACGTTGTCGGGGTCCGACACGAAAATGCCTACGGCAATTATATAGTAGATGTTGTCCTACTCCAAGCTGTATAGGCTTCAGAGCCAATTACCAATTAAGTAAATCAGGTGATGTGCATCTCTGTAATGATGAGGGGTGTAGTGTAATGATATTGACTCGCCCAGGGTATGGGGATTCGGATATCTAGGCCCTCTGCTTCGGTAGGGATGTCACTGGTGGCCTGCTCAGACCCGTGGCCCTAGGGTCTTACTTTAAAAAGGGGGTAGTTGGTGTTGGATTGAAGATAAAAGTTTAAAAAGTTTATCGTGACACCACCTGTGCTATATGGTGAATAGGGATGGGCGAATCTACTCGCTAGGACTCGTTACTCGGCGAGTAGTAAGGGACTCGCAGGACTCGGTACTCTGCGAGTTTCCCAGCATTTACTCGCACGAGTCCAATGCAAATCAATGGCAAACGCTGACAAAACTAGGATTGCCATTGTCTTGCATTAGACTCGGCTACAGTGCCAGTGATAGCAGGGAAACTCGCAAAGTAATTGCTGTTACATTGCGAGCCGAATCCAGCTGTCTTCTCTGTGTGCTGGCTGCCGCAGCTCCAGGGTCTTAGAGCCCGCCTGCTCACAGAGATGATGTAGCAGTGCTGAGATTGTTCTCAGTCTGCTCATTCCCTGTGCATAGACATCTATATCTATGTACAGGGGATGTAGCAGAGAGGACATTGCGTTTTGGACTGCGTCGGACAGAAGAGGACTTTTTTAATTAAAGATGGAGTCCCTAATGGCTTTTTTTTATTATTTCAAATAAAAATTTTTCTCTGTGTTGTGTTTTTTTAACCCTTTATTGGAGATTCTTAGTGGCTGGGTCAAACGTGGCCTGACATTAAGAATCTCGGGCTTAATACCAGCTTGTATAACAAAGCTGGTATTAACCCCTTTATAACCCAGCGTGCCACCGCCACCAGGGCCGCTGGAATAGCGGGGTTCAGCGCCAGAGGATGGCGCTTCAATGAACGCGCCATCTTCTGGGGCGGCTGTGGGCTGCAATTTGCAGCGGGGGGTGCCCAGAAAGCTTGGGCATCCCTGCGCTGCGGATTCCAGCCCCCAGCTGCTTAGCTGTACCTGGCTAGACATAGAAATTGCGCGGAGCCCCACGCATTTTTTTTTAATTATTTCATGAAATTCATGAAATAATAAAAAAAAGGGCTCCCCTATATTCTTGTGTCCGGCCAGGTACAAATAGGCACCTGGGGGTTGGGGGCAGCCCGTCGCTGCCTGCTGGAACCGGCTGGTTCCAGAAATACGGCGAAGCCCACGTGAAATTTTTTTCTGACAAATCCATAAAACAATGTAAATAAAAGGGACTGCATCTTTATTAACCCCTGGACCATGGGCGAGGGGTTAATAAAGATGCAGTTCCTTTTTTAGGATTGTTTTATTGATTTTTCAGAAAAAAAATTACATGGGCTTCGCCGTATTTCTGGAACCAGCTGGATCCAGCAGGCAGCGACGGGCTGCCCCCAACCCCCAGGTGCCTATTTGTACCTGACCAGACACAAGAATATAGGTGAGCCCTTTTTTTTTTATTATTTCATGAATTTCATGAAATAATAAAAAAAAATGTGTGAGTCTCCGCGCAATTTCTATGTCTAGCCAGGTACAGCTAAGCAGCTGGGGGCTAGAATCCGCAGCGCAGGGATGCCCAAGCTTTCTGGGCACCCCCCGCTGCAAATTGCAGCCCGCAGCCGCCCCAGAAGATGGCGCGTTCATTGAAGCGCCATCCTTTGGCGCTGGACCCCCGCTCTTCCAGCGGCCCTGGGTAATAAAGAGGTTAGGGCCAGCTTTGTATTATCAGCTGGCCCTAAGCCCGAAATTTATGGCGGTCACGCCAATATTAGACATGACCGCCATGAATTTCTATTAAATTGTTTTAAAAAAAACACAACACAGAGAAAAATTTTTATTAGAAATAAAAAAAAAAAGCCATTAGGGACTCTATCTTTAATTAAAAAAATCCTCTTCCGTCCGACGCAGTCCAAAACGCGATGTCCTCTCTGCTCATCCCTGTGCATAGATATAGATGTCTATGCACAGGGAATGAGCAGACTGAGAACAATCTCAGCACTGCTACATCAGGCAGCAGGCGGGCTCTAGGACCCTGGAGCTGCGGCAGCCAGCACACAGAGCAGACAGGACTCTTATCTGTGCGAGTTTGCCAGCAATTACTTGAAAAGTAAACGAGTCCAATGCAAATCAATGGCAAAACTAGGATTGCTTCAGGCTGAAGCTTCCGAGACACATCTGTGATTTGTAAATCGCACACTACTCGCTATTACTCGCTTCCCCATTCATTAACATTGGACTCGCTAGACTCGCAACGAGTAGCGAGTCCCGGGCTCGGACTCACTAGAGTCAAGCGATTCCGAGTAATTTAGGATTCGCCCATCACTAATGGTGACTGCACCAGCGCTGCGTAAGGCCTCCAGGGATGATGGATGAGCAGCTAGGTGGTGAAGCTCCCCACAGGCGGAGCTGGATCCCTGGGGTATTTGGCGATGTTATTGAGGGATGGAGCAGGGATTTGGCTGGGCTGCTGGATAACGGGACACTCTCTGTGGATGGCAGGGGCGCAGGTAAGGAGCTGACACACACACACACCACTGGTTGTCCTTTACCTTTTACTGGTGTTGTTGCAGGTAACCGTCCAGAGCACTGCCGGGATGCACTTCTGGGTCTCCACAGCGAGTGGGTATAAGGCCTCCTTGTCTCTTTCCCCATGTGTGTGAAGCCTCTGCCCTGTGTAAAACTTGGCTGGCCTCCTCTTCTCTCTTCCTCTCCACCTGTGCTGTCTTTGGGTAACCCTCGATGGACTACCGTTACTCCTTCCTTTGAGGTGCCTGGCTCCCTGTGTGTGAGTGCGCAGATGCCCGGGAGACTGAAGTCTCCACGGTATACCGGTATTCTCTACTGGGCCAGGTGCTCTCCAGTAGACTCGGACTCCGGTGTCCGGTGTGTGATTTGGGCAAACCTAACACTGGCTCCTTGATTCCCACTTTGTTCTTTCTGTTCTCCTCTCCTTCCGACCCCACTCTTGGGCCTTGCAGGACTACTCTGAGGCTGTTCCATGTAACTGGCTCGGGCCTAACGCAGCACCGAGCCCCAGTACGTCTTCACAGCTCTTGTAGCGTCTGCATATTCCAACTAACTCCGCCCCCAGCACCAGTATTTATAGGGGATCTTGCCTAAAGGCAGCAAGTGTGGCTTCCCCTACTGTGTCAGGGTGGAAGGTATTGTTTGTGTTTTTGTACCTTCTGTGGAAATCCATCCATGCTGCAGGTGAGTCTGTGGTTACCTTGTGTTAGCATGGTGCCACATTATTTATTGGGACTACACTGTGTGCAGAATTATTAGACAAATGAGTATTTTGATCACATGATACTTTTTATACATGTTGTCCTACTCCAAGCTGTATAGGCTTGAGAGCCAACTACCAATTAAGTAAATCAGGTGATGTGCATCTCTGTAATGAGGAGGGGTGTGGTGTAAAGACATCAACACCCTATATAAGGTGTGCTTAATTATTAGGCAAAATGGGTCAGAAGAGAGATTTGACGGGCTCTGAAATTCCAAAATTGTGAGATGTCTTGCAGAGGGATGCAGCAGTCTTGAAATTGCCAAACTTTTGAAGCGTGATCACCGAACAATCAAGTGTTTCATGGCAAATAGCCAACAGGGTCGCAAGAAGCGTGTTGGGCAAAAAAGGCGCAAAATAACTGCCCATGAATTGAGGAAAATCAAGCGTGAAACTGCCAAGATGCCATTTGCCACTAGTTTTGCCACATTTCAGAGCTGCAAGGTTACTGGAGTATCAAAAAGCACAAGGTGTGCTATACTCAGGGACATGGCCAAGGTAAGAAAGGCTGAAAAACGACCACCTTCAAACAAGAAACATAAGATAAAATGTCAAGACTGGGTCAAGAAATATCTTAAGACTGATTTTTCAAAGGTTTTATGGACTGATGAAATGAGAATAACTCTTGATGGGCCAGATGGATGGGCCAGAGGCTGGATCAGTAAAGGGCAGAGAGCTCCACTCCGACTCAGATGCCAGCAATGTGGAGGTGGGGTACTGGTATTGGTTGGTATCATCAAACATGAACTTGTGGGACCTTTTCAGGTTGAGGATGGAGTGAAGCTCAACTCTTGGACCTACTGCCAGTTTCTGGAAGACAACTTCTTCAAGCAGTGGTACAGGAAAAAGTCGGTATCGTTCAAGAAAAATATGATTTTCATGCAGGAAAATGCTCCATCACATGCATCCAACTACTCCACAGCGTGGCTGGCCAGTAAAGGTCTAAAAGAAGAAAAATAATGACATGGCCCCCTTGTTCACCTAATCTGAATCCCATAGAGAACCTGTGGACCTACCTAAAATGTGAGATCTACAGGGAGGGAAAACAGTACACCTCTCGGAACAGTGTCTGGGAGGCTGTGGTGGCTGCTGCATTCAATGTTGATCATAAACAGATCAAGCAACTGACAGAATGTATGGATGGATGGCTGTTGAGTGTCATCATAAAGAAAGGTGGCTATATTGGTCACTAATTCTTCTTTGCATGTCAGAAATTTTTTTTTTCAAAATTTTGTGCAGTTATATTAGTTTACCTGGTGAAAATAAACAACTGACATGGGAATATATTTGTTTTTTACTAAGTTGTCTAATAATTCTGCACAGTACTAGTTACCTGCACAAACAGATATCCTCCTAAGATAGCCAAATCTAAAAAAAAACACTCCAACTTCCAAAAATATTAAGCTTTGATATTTATGAGTCTTTTTGGTTGATTGAAAACATAGTTGTTGATCAATAATAATAAATAATCATCTAAAATACAACTTGCCTAATAATTCTGCACACAGTGTATGTCCCCTATAGTATCATGTGTTTTGAGATTTGGAGGTGACCTACTCACACCTGTTAGGTAGGCAATCACATCTCAGTCTACTAAAGCAGGTCATTTGTGAGGACAGGTTCACTCTAAAATTGGCTCAAGCAGCACAAAAATACATTTTTGACCTGTCCTAGAGATGAGTTGTCCCTAGGTTAGGTGATCTACATGAGATCGATAGGGGTCTGACATCCAGCACACCTAGTGATCAGCTTTTAATATCTCAAGTAACTGGAAGTGTGCAGCAGAGACAAACACCAGAGCTTCATCTCAATGTTTAGTGGCCACTGTCTGGTACTGCAGATCAGCTATCAACAACATATCGGTGGGGGTGCCGGGTGTTGGACTCCTATTTGCTATTAACTTAGCATCTCAATCAATGGCAAGCAGGGTGAAGGGGTAATGGTAAGAACTATACAATAATAACTTTATTTGGTCTCACCTGATGTTTTGGAGCCACAATATGCCATGAACATGTAACTCCAGCAGGGTAATCCCGATCTGGCCAGTTGGGTGTTTTAAAAGTTCCAGAAGGTTTGTCTAATCGGCCTCCACAATACTGATCACCTGCAAATAGACTGGTTACTTATGATTTTAGGCTGAATTAATCATAATTTTATTTGTCCTTCTACAATAGTGGACATCTTAGTACATAATTAAAGCCAATAGACATGAATTGAACACTCTCTCATACACTTGCTTTAGGCTATGGGCCATCTATGACAGCACTAATGTGTTAAAACTAACTTGGCCTTGTAGTTATCTAGCTGGTGGCCTCTGACTCATGTAACTTGATCACGACCCAGTATATTTATTCTCTTGCGTGCTGCCTTGTTAGCTTTTAGTCTTGATTTTGTCTACGTTTTTATCCTGCTGTCTTTATGTCTAACCAATCCCTTTGTCAGGAGACCTGTTAACACACCTGTGGCTAATCATCAGTTACATACTTTTCGTGGTACACTAGTTCTAGTTGTTGCTTGTGTTCTGTATGTAGGAAAGACAACTTTGTAGAAATTTTTCTTGGGTATCCAAGTGAGCAAATATGACAAACTAAATAGGATAGATGGAAGTTATAAATTAAAAACATGATATTCATCCTAATTTGGTTCCTATAGGCATAGAGAAAGTATTGAATATGTATCTAGTGCAAGGAATATTGTACAATACCTCTTTCATTGGGTGCAGCTGCGGAATACATTGCTATGAAGCCATTCCCTGCTGTGTTAGCATCTGACACCATCTGGACCAACATCTTATTGCTGTTTGATACAAGAGCACCTGGTCTGAACGTGCCACAGAATCTTCCAATGCGTTGTCCATTATTGTGACCGCTATAAACATCCACAAAATCATATCGGCATAGATTATCATTCTCCAAATCAATAAAGCGGAAGGAAAGGACAACTACCTTACCCTCGGGTACCTGTAAAAAATAATGCAACACTAATTGATACACCCAACAACAGAATCATTATACTGTTGTAATAGCAGATGAACTCTGAATTTAGAAGTAAAATAAATTCTAGGTAAGGCTGGGTTCACATTGGCGTTCCCCTCCGCAGCGTTCTGCAGAGGGGAATCGCCATGTGTGCGCAGCGGCCGCCAGCTCCTATCTTTATAATGGGAGCGCACGGTGCTGCGCTTGACTGCGCATGACCGTGCGCACCCATTCACTCCCATATGTGATCTGTGCGCAGGCGGACGCCTGCGCACAAATCACACAGTCTCGTCCGCACCAGGGACGCGACATGTTGCATTCCTGGTGCAGATGAGAGTGTGTGATCTGTGCGCAGGCCGCCCACCCTACTCCCTCTCCCCACCTGATTTGTCTATGCTAAGATGAGCAAGACGAAATAAAGGATTTGGCATCTAAAAGGGTGAGTGCCGCTTCTCTTTTTTCTACTTTGGACAGAATTATGGAATTATGTGGTGGCAGAAGTACAAAACAGTTCACCTATAATCTGGGGTGGGGATCAGCTACATTAGTGTCTCTCTGGCTGGAGGACCTGCCTTGTCCTGGTACTGCAGACTCAATACACTGATGCAAATAGACAACATATAATGTTTTATTTTCCCTATGGTGGTCCTGCTGTTGAGCTAAAACATACTGCCAGGCTCTAGCTGATCACTGTGGATCACAAGAAATGCTGCTTATTGTACACCGACCCTTCTAACTAAAATAAATTGTTCATGACAGTCAACTCCATTTATACAGCTTTTCCCATTTTATAATCTGATTGCATATCACTAGGATGCACTCTGCCCCCACATTATAATTGGTGGTGCTCTGACTACTAAGATTTCTTATGATCCAGAAGGGGCCTTGGCTCATTAGGTTCCCACTGTACAGAGAAAACAGTCATGGTTGCTTACTGCTCTGCCCCTTCATTATCAGAATCAGCTTGGATTCTAAGGGGTAAGACCATCAAAGTGATGGCATATCCTCTCAAAATATAATGTTATTGACTCGCCCACTCCCGAGGCCGTGGGGTACTCAGAACCGGGCTATGAGTTTCGTCGGAGGAGTCACAGTTGTCGAGACCCGGCTTCCATGACCCCGGGGGAGTCAGTGCTCTGGCAGGGGAATAATGGGTTAAGGAGTGTAGGATGGGATTAAAGTTTATAGGGGAAATGTTTGTGACGCCACCCATTGTTTTTGGTCAGTATGAACCAATGCTGCAGGTCAGACCTCCGGGGTTGTTAGTATGGCAGCTTGATGTCATTGCTACCCCAAGGTGGAGCAGGAACCCCATGGCAGATGTATCTATTTGTGATGGCTTTGTTAGGCCGGATTCACGCTGGGCCTCTTTACCTTGTTTGCTATGGTAGTCGGCGGCTGCGCAGGTGGGGAATAACACAGTCTCACACAATGCTGGAATTTTGTACCCAGTTTACTCACTCCACTTGCAATTGGCCATCGGGCGCTTCTCTCTACCAAGTGCAGCCTGGCCTGTCTGCAAGGAATTAGGATAGCTTGCCCCGGACCCCCTACATGTGCCTCTCTGGCCTCTTACTCCCAGTGCTATGTCTTCGCCTCTCCTATCAGTGCCTTCGCACGCAGTGCCCCGATCCAGCAGCCACGGGTTCTGTCGGGCGACTGGCCGTGTCCTCTAACCCTAGTTCAGCTACCTTCTTAGCGGAGGCGCCGTGTTTCGGTCACCACTCCTGGAGACTGCGTGACCTCCGGTTTGGTGGTTCGGGCTTGCAGCATCCGGCCACACTCAGGGCCAGTTCCCTGGTTCTTGACCATCCCCTCCGTCCGACTTTCTTAGTCCCGGTCTGGGTGCCCAGGCTGTTCTCACTGCACCTGTGCCCCTGATGTTTTATCTGTTCTCTCCTGCACACTTCATTTCAGCATGTTCCTCACTCACTAACTCACTCACGACTCACTGTCTACTCACTACTGACTACTACGACCAACTAACTTCCTACCATCTGTTCTTCCTTTATCCCCCTTGTGACTGTGCCCTCCTCTCAGGTTCGCCCTTGGTCTCCTGGGTACGAGGTTGTTTTTGGTGGGGCCGAGGTTCACTATCCTATTTTCCTTTTGGAATGAGATACCACACGTAGTTATTGAGTGCAATACCCCTTTGCGGTGACCAGACCGGTGACGCGCCACATTATTAGATAACAAGGCTCTTTTAAGGTACCGTCACACAGGGACATATCGCCGGCGATATTGCCGGGGATCGCGGGAGCGCGCATCCCTGACAACATCGCCGGTGAGATGTCACACTGAGCAACTTACCGGCGATGTCGCCGGCTAGTTGCCGCGGCTATCGCTCGCTGAGTTGCCCAGCAACCCAGCGAGCGATAACCCGCAATGTTGTAGATAGGCGGAATCGCCCGTAACATTGCGGGTTGCCGCGTTAC
>JARQOC010000001.1:123242824-123276596 GCA_033576535.1 Allobates femoralis
GGGGTCTCAAACTCGGCTGGGTAGGTGGGCTGCACATAGAAAAAAAAATTATTGTGGGGGGCCGCATCCCTTGTATTTTTAGTAATACCAGAATTTTTTGCTCAATATAGTAAAGTACAAATCCTGATCCCCTTCTTGTAGTAATGTCCCTATCCTGGTCATCATCATGTAGTACTGTCCTTATTCTGATCCTCTTTTCTAGTGATGTCCCCCATTCTGATCTTTTCTAGTGATGTCCCCATCCTGATCCCCTTTTGTAGCGATGTCCCCCATTCTGATCTACTTTTATAGGGATGACCCCCATCCTGGTTTACCTTCTTTTACTCACATTCACACATTTCTTACTTTAATGATGCATCACTCCAGTGCAGGGTGCAGCTGCGGTCCTCACTTTGCTGACTTCCAGCCTCCCCTGTGCTATGACTTCATCCAGTCACCACTCAGACAAGCTCTGTGGCGCAGCAAGATCAATGCTATCTGCCAGCCTGAGACCCACAGGTGACGCAATACGCCGCCGTCAGCTGCGGGCCTCTCATTGGCTGGTGGCTTGCATTGATCTTGCTGAACAACAGAGCTTGTCTGAGTGGCAGAGCTTGTTAGTGCCGTGGCCAGAAATCATAACACAGCGGGGACTGCAGTGGCCCACTGAACTGGGGCAATGCATCATTAAGTTGCCCAAGGTGCCGCGGGCTGCAAAGTGAAGCCCCCTCGGGCCGCGTGTTTGAGACCCCTGGTCTACATGATTGATTGACTAAATAATGTTTCTACTGCAGAATATTGTATCCACAATGCAGTATCCAATAGAGCTGCCATGATTTATGTTCTGATGGATTTGAATGAAATCCAGCATAAAGAAAATCTATGTATGATTCTGCATCAAACTGGAGCCATAGTAATCACTTTCATTTTATAAAACTATTATTCCATTGTCTAATTTAATCCTGATACTCAGGTTTTTCATTGTTTTTCTCTTAGATCTGAAACCAACAGTTGCGTTGTGCCAGCAAAAATGTAAAAGAAGCGGGACCCTGGAGAGCAATTACTGTTCAAGTAACTTTGGTAAGAGAATATTGCCAACTCTTATTTCTTAATCATTTACTGCTACTGTGTATTTTAATACCAACTGACGGACAGAAAATCCTTGTGAGTCAGCTCATTGCTCAGCCGATGTCTTATGTTACTGTCTGCGACTCAAAGGATTCCTTCAGACATTTAGAAAACTGTAAACATCTGTCCTAGCAAACAGCGTAAACACAAATGGCCAGACAGAAGGTGAACTGTTACTATATAAAGGTCTTTATTCAGACATCTTGTTCCTACATGTTGTATTTCTGGAACATGGTGTGTATTTTCGGCCCACAAGGACAGGTTTGTCACTTTGGGATCAAACCTTCTGAAATGTTGTATTTTATCTTAAGCGTAAAGCAATGGAGATTATTCCACATTGAAAGAGTTCCATAGGAGACAATCATCAATTTATACATCTCAGATGAAATCAAATATCAAACTTCATGCAAATATTTGACTTTATGTATCTCATTATGCGGATAAAATTCAGGGTATTATCCTTTCCTTTCATTGAAAAAAACAAAGGTTCCGATCAACAAAGCAATTATGTCAGAATTTAGTGTAAATTGCTGTGAAAAGGTGCAAAATTTTGAAATTTCATGTCAATTTTTATAAGTTCCACCAAAATGGATGAAGCTGGAGTAGAACATGGGGGTGGTGAGGACATGCGCCACAGCTCATCTAATTTATGATGAATTCATGGTAAGCTGTGGCGTTCCCTACACCAGTTGACCTCATCTGGAATACTGGTGACCAGTCTTAAAACCATGTCCTAAGAATAACGGTTGCAGGATTTGAAAATGTTTATGTGGTGTCCAGTAATCACATAACAAGCTTGGAGGCAAGGCATCCACCAGGTGGGGCACACATGTGGTGTGTCCCACCTGAGCCTGTAGGGGGAGCTCTAATAGCTGAGGTCATGTCAGTTGCTGACGTCAGTAGAGGTCCGCTAGATATGCAGGGGGCGGAGCTAGTCAGTTCCTGTCAGGAGAGCTGAGATGACAGTTGAGCAGAGCAGAAGGAGGAGATGAAAGTGATCTTGGGAACAGGAGCCGTGTTAGGCCGGTCCAAGGAAACTGACAGTGTGTGGAGCCCATAGTGAGGGCCTGAGGAGGAAAGAAGGAAGATCTGGGAGTGGTAGTAGTGCCAGCAAGCCCAGAATTAAGTATAGTACGGTCACCGGAGACCGAGATCGTAAGGGATTATACACCCAGAGTTCAAATCTGGAGAACGGATAGTTATACACCACTCGTTCACTGTAAAGCTAAAGAGACACAGCCGCACTACAGAGCCCAGGAGAGCTAAGTAGAAATACAGCCAAGAGAAGGGTTCACGCTGCTTGTCCTACAGCTAGTACAGAACAGAGAGGGTCACAGCATTGCTTTATGCAGCCGGGGCCCAATGGACACAATCTAAAAGGAAAGCCTCAGGACTTGCCTGGCGTGGAAAGCCTAAAACAACCTCCAAGCTCCGGACCCCGTGAACTTTAGAAAACAGTACCGGTACTACCTGAGTTCCACCATTAAAGGTAAAGAAAAGACTGTTACTCTTGTGTCTTCACAACATTGTTTGAGCTAATTCCTGCATCCCCATCAACACCAATAACAATTATTATCACCAGCTCAGGGATCATCCTAGCCCTATCTGTGGAGGGCTGCATCCCAACATCATCCCCTGAAGCTGAGATAAGCAGCGGTGGTCATATCCGGCCGCATCCCACAGGTGGCATCACTGACAAACTCTTATTTCTATTTTTATTTTTTCCCTTTTTAATTGCGGTCCCTCCAGGGCCACGGAACCGGTCCACGGCCACAACCGTGACATCTCCCTGTAAGCAGAGAATAAGGACCGGTCCTGAGTAACCCATAGCCCTGAGGGCGATACATTTAGCTTGCAAAAAAGAAGACTGAGAGGAGACTTAATATCTGTCAACAAATATCTCAAGGGCTGTTATACTGTAGAGGAATCAACGTTAATCTCATTTGCACAAGGAAAGACTAGAAACAATAGAATGGAACTGAATAGGAGGAGACACAGATTAGATATTAGAAAAATCTTTTTGACAGTGAAGGTGATCGACAGGTGGAACAGGCTGCCATGAAAGGTGGTCAGTTCTCCTTTAATGAAAGTCTTCAAACAGAGGCTGGACAGATATCTGTCTGGGATGATTAATGGAGTTATCCAAGATCTTTAGAAAAAAAAATGTGCCCAAGCACTAACAGGCAGGTAGCTGCCAGCTATATGCCTGCAGTGACCGGTAGCAGTCACCACTGTTCACCCCTGGCACATAGCAGTCATAGACCGCTCCTGCCAGGGACAGCTGATGGGGTAAACAGAGCAGAGCGGAAGAGCAGCGGCTTCTTTTCCACTCTGCTCTGTAAAAGTAGGCCAGAGCCGACGTCATGGTTATTGACAGCCGGCTCCCTGCTACCTGATTTGGGGAGCAGGCTGTCAATCAGCGTGACATCGGCTCTGACACTCATTGTCTGAGGGGAGAAGCCATCCCTCTGTATTTGTGACGTCACTGGAAGTGGCAAAATCATACAGGACTGTGACCGCTCCGTGTCGGTGGTGAACAGCGCCAGATCCCAACTACCTGCCTGTTAGTAATTAGGCACAATTTTTTTTCATCCCGGATATCCTCTTTAAGTTAATCCTGCTTTGATCAGGGAATTGGACCAGATGACCCAGGACGTCCCTTGCAACTATACCATTATATGATTTTATGATTCTAGAAACCTATTCCAGTCAAGGACTGGAGTATGATTTCTGGCATGGTGCACAGAGGCACAGCACACTCATTGGGAGCTCAAGATTCCTGAAGAAACGTGCACTTTTTTATGAATCAGAGACGTCTGACTACACCACACCCCCTCATTAAGATGGGTCTGAAGATTGCCTATCCTGATGAATCATGGCCTTAATGGACAATTATAAATGTTTTGTTCATCATAGAAATCTAGTATGTGATGACTAATATGTAAAAATTATATGGAGCTGAATTCTTGAACAAACAGCTGAATCTCAAAAAAGGTACTTATATGTGAATCTAGAAAAATGCAAAAAGTAATTTGGCATGAAAACAATTGAGTAAAGTATTTGCAAATTCACTTAGGCTTGCTTCACACTGCAGTTTTCACTGATCAGTGTCCATCAGTGTTTGTGTGCCAAAACCCGGAGAGGAACCAGGAGAGGAACTTGCAGGGAAAAACTATAATTGAAAGATTGATACCTGTTCTGAGTTTTGGAGACACTCCTGGTTTTGGAACCCAAACACTGATGGACACTGATCAGTGAAAAACTGCAGTGTGAAGCCAGCCTAATGGTGGGGTTACACGTCCCGATATCGCCGCGATATCGGAGGCAACGCCGCGGGAGCGCGCATTTTTTGAGCGCTTTTCCCGATATCGCATCGCCGGTTTACACGCTGCGATATCGGGAAACAACGTCCCTCCGATGTGTACGCCCACCAACCCAGTAACGACCATTTAACATGGGAGTTAATGGGTGAGGTGCGAGTACGCATCGGAGTTGGGCTGTCACACGCAGCGATCCTGCTACAACGGCCTTGCGATATCAACTCCGATATCGTTTTGGCATCGTTCCAGGATCGCGTTGTACACTGAAACAGTACAACGCGCACCCGATATCGGCTCCAACTCGCGACCCACGTGACTTTTTGTCGGAGTTGGGTCGGAGTTGGACGCCGATATCGCGGCGTGTAAACCCACCATAAGAGTAAGCAATAAAAGTGAAAGCCGGAGTCTCCTTTGTTATTAATCAGTAGTGTGTGTGTAATCAGTGAACTGAAATTCCTACTCGTTGCTGTCTTCTGTCATTTCCAACGCTGCATCGGTCCTATCCTATATCATGTGAGTGCAGTGCGGACCTGCTAGCTTACAAAGAATCTGCTGTGTGCACTGGAGGTCACTTTCTCAATATACGTCCATGAGATTCAGAGCGAGACCAAGATACCCCGGTCACAACTGCATCACATAAAGGAGGAGGAGACTGGAGCAGTGGTGGCAATGGCAAAAGACCGCAAAGGGTAATCTTCTCGCTGCACTGCACTACTTATTGCTAAAAGCAAAGTGAGAGGAAGGACGATTTAAAAAAAAACACAGACGTGCTCCTTTAAGTGGATTTAGAATGCAATATTTTACTAAAAGAGGATCCACCTCCACTTTTCAGAATACAAACTGAATACATTGATGTACTTATTTTGAAAATCATTGTCAGAATAGTTGTGTAAGGCTGCTTTCTCCATTCGCCTTCCACGACAGCATTGGAGGATGTCGTCCACGCCCTATTGGGGGACAGGAACACAGAGAGGTTAAAAGCCCCTCCCCTTCCTCAGTACTCCAGTGTCTTCCTGTCCCCCTTGGGGCATGGAGAGGTTCCAGTGCTGTCAGGCCGGCAGAGGCAGCATTGGGGTGTACTTACAGCCGGGCCAGGGATGGACGTTGGGGGCGGCCTCCTCCTCCTTCTCGGGGCTCCCGTGGTGGGACCATCCGGCCTTCCTGCGTCCTACGGGGCAAAGCAGGCCGTGTATTGCAACGCCGGAGGCCTGTTCAGCTCTCCGGCGTCTCCCTCCTCCAGCTGCGGTCCCTGGGGCATGCATCAGAGGTGCCGCGGGGGCACTTCCGGTTCCGGGGGTGGTACTTCCGGTTTCGG
This sequence comes from Allobates femoralis, assembly GCA_033576535.1. Taxonomy (NCBI): domain Eukaryota; kingdom Metazoa; phylum Chordata; class Amphibia; order Anura; family Aromobatidae; genus Allobates; species Allobates femoralis. The sequence continues at coordinate 123,248,567 of JARQOC010000001.1, forward strand.
GTGTGGCACTTCCGGTTCCGGGATGACACTTCCGGTTTCGGGCGGCGGCTCCTGTAAGGGCTGTGGCAGGCTGGGCGCGGCTCCAGGGAACCCAGCAGGACTTTCGCGCGCTACTGCCCGCGGCCGGTGACCAGGAGGAGGGAGGGAACAGGTGTTCCTCGTTGGGGGCACGGTACTTCTGGATAAGTACCCGCCGGAAGCTACACCCAGGTAAGGCTGATCCCTGAAACATGGAGGGTGATAGGCTTCCATCTCTGCTTCTGCAGAGCCCAGCGTTCCCCCAGCTCATGTAAGTGTTTCTGGGGGTGGTCACAAGGGGTCGAGTTATTTAGGCCCTGCACTCACACTGGGACCCCCTTCTCTTCCCTTTTTGTCTATAGGGAGACAAGGGCCGTCTGTGAAAGGGAGCAATAATGTGGCTGCGGCACAAAATTTCCCTCTTCCTACAACAAGGTGTCGGCCATGACTGACAGGGTTGTCAGGATGGACTCCCCATCCTTGCTTGAGGAGCTCCAATCCGTTAGGGAAGAGGTGCAGGCTTCTATCTCGGCACTGCGGGGGTTTGCTGCAGCTTCCGGGCCTTCCCCTCCGTAAGAGAGGAAGCTCCAGGATTGTGACTCTGTGGATCTCATGGAGGCTGGCCAGAGCTCAGCGTTAGAGGACGGCGAGGATATTGCCGCTGTTGCCTCTGTCCAGACACGAGAATCTGGACACTACTATTTTTCCACGGAGTCCATGGGTGCATTGGTGGACACTGTCCATTGTACCATGGGAGTAGAGGTGGTGGAATCCCCTTCTTCTGTGCAGGACTAAATGTTCAGAGGCCTGACGGCTAAGCGGCTCACCCCATCCGAGTGGATTGGAGGGTGGTGACTTTGTCTGGGAGGTCCCGAAGGTGGACATCCAGGTGGCCAGGGTAGTAGCAATCAGCTGCTATTGTAAACCCATTGTGCATGCCCTTGACACACTGTTGAAGCTAAGCAGCAGGAGCCTCAGTCACAGGCTGGATGGGAGACCTCATGAGAGACCCAATGGGAATCTCTATGGAAGTCTCTATAAAGTCAATGGGACTTCTAACATGAAGGTCTATGGCAGTATTCCATTTGGGAAGCTTAGCCTATAAGACCGCGTTGCCTTTTGAAGATTCCTCCCGGTTGAAGGACCCCCTCGTTCGTAAAATGGAGAGTGTCCTCAAAAAATCCTGGGAGGCGGCAGCTATGTCTTTAACGGTGTACATTTCCTCTACATGTGAGCAGGTCTCTCTTTAAGTGGCTCACCCAGCTGGGAGAATTCATCCTGCAGGGTACTCCCAGGGAGGAGCTTTGGACTCCATTCCACTTCTGAGACGTGCTACGGGCTTCCTGGCCGATGCCTCTGCTGAGTCGTTCCGCGTTGGCGCCAGGTGCGCAGTGTTGGCTAACACAGCTCACAGGGCAGTGTGGCTTACAAGGTGGAATGGGGAGGTCACGTCTAAGCTCCAGCTGTGTGGCCTCCCCTTGCAAAGGACATTGGATGACATCCTGGAAAAGGTGTCAGACCGGAAAAGGTGTCTCCCGGAACAGGAGCCCTTTAGGAGGCAGTCCTTTTGGCCTGAGCTCAGCCAACCCTCCCAGTCTAAAGGGAAGGGTAAGTCTGGTCGCTGGGCATTCCAGTACGGGAACAAGACCCGTAATATCTTGCTCCCCCAGCAGCGGCATCACCAGCCGCCCCTAAACAAGGTCGCCTTCCCCATTGCGGGGCGGCTCCTGCGGGTTCTGCCACAGTGGCAAGCAATCTCCTTGTGCCCTTGGATCCTCTCGACCAATTGGGAGGGTCTCCGCTTGGCATTCGAGAGCCAGCCCCTCCGTGTCTTCGAGTCCTCTCCCTTCCTCAGGGGGACTCTCGCACGGTTTTTCTTGTTGGGTCTGCGACACCTGTTGGATTCGGGTGTGGGGTCCCCGATTCCTCCTGGAGAGGAGGGCCAGGGGCGCTACTCCAGGTTGTTGTGGACCTCCAGAACGCGTATTCTCATGTCCCCATTCACCCGTCCCACAAGCGCTTTCTGCGATTCACGATCTCCGGGGCAGGCGTGACGGTCCATTCACGGCTTAATGTGCTGCCCTTTGGGATTTCGTCGGCCCCAGAGGTTACCAAAACTCATGGGGGAAGCGATCACATTCATCCAGACCCAGGGGATATGTATGCTTCCCTATTTAGACGACATGTTGGTGGTGGCTCCTTCGGCAGTGCTTCTGCGCACAAAGGACTCCCAACACATTGGAGATTCTTCAGTTCCTGGGATGGGTACCCAATCTTCGGGAATCGGAACGGGTGCTTGCAACCCGACGTCAATTTTTGGGAGTCTTGCTGGCCTCCTCCAGACAGACCTCGTTCCTTCCTGCGGCATATCAGCTTTTGCGCCGCGTGAATCTGACCTGCTTCCGGGCAGGGAGGTCGCCCTCCTTGCGGGAAGCAATGTCCCTGTTAGGGGCCATGATGGCCTGCATTCAGTCAGTAACATGGGCTCAGGCTCCTTCCCGACTGCTCCAGGAACACATACTGAGTTCCTGGGACAGACGTCAGGATTCCTTAAACTCGCGGGTCCGGACCCCGGGGTGGGTGGTAACCTCGCTTTCCTGGGGATGAATCCCAGACACCTTCCTGTGACCTCCGTTCCCACTGATGCCAGCGGTTTCGGTTGGGGCACGATGGTAGTTCGCACACCGTTCCAGGGGATTTGGAGTCGCTCGGTCAGTCGCCAGTCTTCAAACTTCTGGCAGTGGAGGAAGCGCTTCTTGCTGCAGCTCACGTTCTCCGGGGTCATCATGTCAAGGTACTGTCAGACAATGTGACTACGGTTGCTTTCTTGCGGTACCAAGGCGGTATTCGTGGCTTACACTTGCAGGGGCTGGCAAGACTGTTCTTTTTGTGGGCAGTACGCCATCTTCTCTCCTCCTCGGCAGTACATCTGAAGAGAATGGCCAATGTACAGGCAGATTCTTGAGCCGCACGGAGGTCCACCCAGGAGAATGGTGCTTCCATCCGGAAGTATTTCGCTCTCTTACGGACAGGTGGGGTGTCCTTTTGATCGACCTGTTCGCTTCGGGCTCGAATACAAAGGTGCCAACCTTTTTCTCCCTGACGCGGTTGGACCATCCTCGGGGGCTGGACGCTTTTGCCCATCCCTGGGACTTCCGGTTGGTGTATGCATTTCCTCCAATCCCGCCACTTCCCAAGACGTTGCAACGGATTCGGGTGGAGGGGGTGACACTATCCTGGTGGCTCCCCTGGGGCCCAAACTGGCGTGGTACGACGCCATCCGAGACCTGGTCCTGGAGGGACCGATTATGTTAGCCCAGTCTCAACCTACTGTCCCAGGGTCCTCTGTTTCACCCGGGCCCTCAGTGGCTCATTCGGGCGGCCTGGCTGTTGCGGCCGGGATCCTGAGGACCAAGGGTCTCTCCCAGGCAGTGATCCGCACGCTTCAGCAGAGCAGGAAGCCTGTGACAAACGCTATTTACGGGAGGGCTGGAATCGGTTCCTGTCCTGGTGTGCTCCTTCCATCCCGACCATGCATCATCCTAATGTGGCCCAACTCTTGGATTTTTGCAGCGTAGCTTGGATTTGGGGCTTCGGCCGAGCACTCTTTATGTCCAGAGGTCGGCACTTGGGGCGGTTTTTGCCCAGGATCTTGCTTCCCATCCATGGCTCAAGCAGTTTTTTACTTCTGCTTGGGGGTGGCGTCCCCGGATTCGGCCTTCTGTCCCTCCCTGGGATTTGATGCTTGTTCTCCAAGGGCTTGCTCGAAGTCCCTTTGCACCCTTGTCTGCTGCATCCCTTACGTCTCTCTCTCACAAGGTGGCGTTTTTGGTGGCCATCACTTCTGCTCCCTGAGATGGAGAACTGCAGGCACTCTCTGTCCGGGCTTCGTGCCTCGTGGTGTCCGTTGTTCGCATTACGCTTCGGTTGCATTCATCTTTTTTTCTGAAAGTTGTCGGCTTTCCATCGGTCCCAGGATGTGGTTCTGCCTTCAATTTGTCAATCTCCTGCTAATGCGGCTGAGGCCGTGTTTCACTCCTTGGATGTTCGTCGGACTGTCCTCCTCTATCTCCGAGAGTCTGCTTCCTGGAGGTTAGATCAGAACCTGTTTGTTCGGCTTTTGGGAATTATACAGGGAAGAAGACCTCCCAGGCTACCATCATTTCCTGGATCAAGGAGGCGATCTGTGAGGTCTACGTCGCTCCGGTCCTTGCTCCTCCGGTGGGGTTGAAGGCTCCTTCAACTCGGGCTGCTGCTACTCCCTGGACGGAGCAGGCTGGAGCTTCATCGGAGCTGATTTGCAGTGCGGCTACGTGGTAGTCTCTCCTCATTTTTTCTCGCCTCTATAGGTTAGATCTGTCCTTCAGTCGGGATCTGTCCTTTGGTAGGAGAGTCCTACAGGCAATAGTCCCACCCTGAGGAGTATCGGTGGTATTCCTCCAATGCTGTCGTGGAAGGCGAATGGAGAAAACTGAATTAGTCCTTACCGGTAATTCCTTTTCTTGGAGCCTTCCACGACAGCATCAGTTCCCCCCCTTGTTGGTGTTTGGTTCCGGTTTGTATCAGATAATCCATGGCTAAGGGTGATCTTGGTAAACACTGGAGTACTGAGGAAGGGGAGGGGCTTTTAACCTCTCTGTGTTCCTGTCCCCCAATAGGGCGTGGACGACATCCTCCAATGCTGTCGTGGAAGGCTCCAAGAAAAGGAATTACCGGTAAGGACTAATTCAGTTTTCACATCAGCGGCAATCGCTGATCGCGGCAGTTGCGGTGAAAAAAACGCAACTGCCGTGATTACCGCATAACGGCCGCACTTGCGGTTCACTTGCGGCAAGCCCCATGCAATGTCTATGGGGCTTGCGGTAAGTGTTCGGCAGGTGCGGCATATGCGGCTGACCGCGTTTTTTTTCGCGGCAGCATCTGCGGCAAGTGCTAGAACCGCAACTGTACCGCACTTGCCGCACACTTACCGCAAGCCCCATAGACATTGTATGGGGCTTACCGCAAGTGCGGCCGTTATGCGGTAATCGCCGCAGATGCGTTTTTTCACCGCAACTGCCGCGATCAGTGATTACCGCTGATGTGAAAGGGGCCTAATCCTTTTAAATAGCTCAAGTAGAAATACTCATCTCTTACGGGTATGCTGAGTTTTGTGTGCAGATTTCCCCCATAGACATGAACTGTATTAGAAGTGGATAATCCATTGGAAAAAACATATGTTTTTTTAATACGTTACCACAGCAGACATGCATAAAAAATGCATGAGTGTAAAAATAAAGTTTTGTGAAAACCAAATACCAAGATGTAGTAAACACAAAGCAGCTTTAGTTAAAAGGGTAGTCCCTGGGCGTAACTACACCTGATGCAGGGGTTGCAATTGCACCTGATCCCTGGAGCTTAAAGGGCCCCAAAAGTCCCTTGGCCTATATAAAAAGACCAATGTTATTGAAAACTTGCATAATTGGGGTCCGCGTTGGAGATTTTGTATTACGGCCCATGAGGTTCAAATTATGCAACTGGGTAAAACTGCTGCGTTTCGTCAGCATAGAAAGCAGTGAGGAAGTGAACAAACACTGCAAAAACACAACCATGCATTTTTTTGTTGCATTTTGTTGCATTTTGCTGTGTTTTTGGTGAATAAAAATACTAACTAGTATAAAATATATTGTAGACAAATGACACATAATCTGGACCACAAAAACGCAGGTTTTGACTGCAGAAAAAAAGCAGCACAAAAGCAATGTGTGAACAAAGCCTACTGCTGACAATATAAGTTTATTAATTGCTCATTAAATTCTTCTTTATTACATATTTCTTTGACTGAAGATACATCACAGAGGCTTCATGTTGTATAATTGATGATTATTCCTTTTAAGTGATTACAGGCACAGTCATAACGACAGTGAGCAGAGGAGGCAGTGTGTACGCCACAGTGTCCATCATCAATGTGTATAAAGAAGGGATGCTTGCTATCCAGCAAGCTGGGAAGTCCATGAGTGCCAAAGTTATGGTGGCGTGTAAACAGTGCCCAATGATTAGAAGAGGTAAGTCAATATTCACAGCTGTGAGATATTTGAAAAATCTTTGGAAAATAGTTTTAATCTGGTTTAAATGAAAATGAATGTAAATCAGTGGTAATCAATAGTATGGCACTGAGGCGAGCCAGGCATTTCCCATGCTCATATTAGAAATATAGTATTGTATGGCAACTAGTGATGAGCAAGTAGCGAAATATTCGTATTCGCTATACTCGTAACAACTACTTTGTAATACTCATGTACTTGTCCAAATAGCGAGTCCAATTTTAGTCAATTAGTGATAGGCTCCGCCCACACTCATCCAGCCATAAAATGAGTCTGGGACAGGCCAAGAAGATGGTCTTTTTTGCATTTTCACTGCATACAATACCTTACAGTGCCCCCCAGAGAGACTCTAACATTCAAGCTGCTCTCACTGGGGTGCTGACTCCATTTGTGTACAGAAGGGAGGCAGCAATATGTGTCAGATCGATAAGGATTGACATCACTCAGGAGCACCAGCGTTACTTATGGAGTAACGGGAATCGCGTATACTGTACTATTTATGCGAGTAGCGAATGATAACAGTTACACTCGCTCATCACTACTGGCAAATATTCAGATTAATGGGCATCCATATAAAGCAAGGACAACTTTAATCTACCAGAAAGGTCGCTGCTTATACAAGACATCTTTCGAAAGTGTTGGATACCTCTATAATGGGAAAAGGACCTACTGTAATTGCCTAGGCTGAGTTTACATGTCCAGAAAATATCTGTTAGGACGAATCCAGCAGTGATCCATTGGCAAAAAAGTTGTGCAAATACAACTTCTTTGTCCATTTTGAAATTTTTTTTTTTTAACATTGGAGCCTATGGAAAATGGATCTGGTAAACTAATTGCTATTTCGCCATCCCTTTTTCTTTGATTTGTAAAGGATCAGTTTTTTTGCTTGCTGGATCAGTTTAAAATTGGAAAATAGATCAATGGAGAAAATCAAAGGTATCTGTTTTCCATAGACTCCAATGTTAGGCTAGCTTCACATCACGGCTTTTAGCTGTCCGGGTGGATTCTGTGTTTTGCAGGACCACCCGGACTGGAAAGGACACAAATTAATTGGTGTGAAAAGAATGTTAGTTGTGTCTCCGGATCCTGTGTTTTACAAGATTCATTTTGTTCATACTGTACAATAGAAGAATGTGCTGTCCGGTGCAGAGAGAGAGATTTCCTGAACAGATTTATCATTTCAGAACCATGGAATGCATTCTGGGCAGGCGCAATGCAAAAAAACTAATCAGGGAAACAATTCTGTTTTTCCCTGGATCCAGCGCCCATAGACTCCCATGTTATGTGCACCGGATCACCCAGGATTCGTTTTTGTCCAGTTTTCTCCAATTTTTTCACCGGAGCCAAAAAAACGGTGCAGTCTTCGATTTTGGGGACAGTAAAAAACAGGACAGAAACGAATCCTGACCTGAAATAGCAAAACCGGCTGGCCAAATAGGACCAATCCGGAACCATAGGGATACATGGAATTCTGTTCTGTCCGTTTTGTAAAGGACAGAACAGGACCCTGTTTTGAGTCCCAAGAGCCTTGGTGTGAAGCCAGCCTATATAAAAGCAGATACTACCAAAAGCAATTTTTCAAAATGGAACAAAAAGTTGTATTTGCACAACTTATTTGACAATAGATTGTTACTGGATCTGTTCTAAAAGATGATTACTGGACATGTGAACTCAGCCTAAGACAATTACTGTAATGAGATATAGAAATTGGTTGCGCCACGCTGCTTTATGTTTTATATCCACCCTCTGTTAAGTCACCGTTACACTCACCTTTTCCTGTTGTGCTGTCCGCACAACAGGGGGGCTCACGTAGTGAGTGCACGGGGTCTCTCTCTGGACGGTGTGGATTTCTTTCCCTTTTTCCTCGGTGTCCGCCTGTGTAATTGCACGTGATCCGTAACGTGTTTTCCTCTCCTCTGTTAGATTTGTCTTCTCCTCCGGAGCTGCTCCACCGCTCTCCCCATAGGGAGATGGATATGCAGGCAATGGAATAAAACGATGTTTGGGTGAGCGCTGGGATATGAAGACAGCTACACTTCAACAAGTATTTTACCTGTAAGTTTATTGTTCAAATCATACTAGTACCTAGCTCACCCAAACATCGTTTTATTCCATTAAGTTAATTACTGGGCATTTATGACTGGACTTGTGCCTGCATTATTGAGGTGTTGCTGAAAACTTTCTTTAACTCACTAATTCTTTAACACGCACAAAAGATCAGTTCACACTAGTGGATGTACCTTTTTGACCCACTTTAAAGGGATCCTGTCACCCCCAAAACACCTTTAAACCTATTAAAACCTGTCCCTAGAGCATATTAACACTTTCCCTACACTCCTTTTAGCTCCTATATGCACATAATCAAAGTGTATAAAAACGTTTTATAAGTACCTCATTACTGATGATAATGAGTGACTATGCTATTCATAGTCACTCATTCAGGCTGCCCCTCTTCATACTATCACGCCTCCATAGGCGTGATCTTCATGAGAGATTCAAATTGCCGCCTCCCTGCGCGCCTCCCCGCTGTGGCTTGTGTCGGCCGGGCTTCATCGTGGGGCTGTATGACGCGATCCGCGTCATTCCCGGCGCCGGGTGACGTATTTACACCGGCGCCGCTGTTGGCTTCAAGTCCCGCACTGCGCATTTTGAAGCTGACAGAGCGGCGCTGCTGTATACGTCACCCAGCGCCGGAAATGACGCGGATCGCGTCATACAGCCCCACGCTGAAGCCCGGCCGACACAAGCCACAGCGGGGAGGCGCGCAGGGAGGCGGCAATTTGAATCTCTCATGAAGATCACGCCTATGGAGGCGTGATAGTATGAAGAGGGGCAGCCTGAATGAGTGACTATGAATACCATAGTCACTCATTATCATCAGTAATGAGGTACTTATAAAACGTTTTTATACACTTTGATTATGTGCATATAGGAGCTAAAAGGAGTGTAGGGAAAGTGTTAATATGCTCTAGGGACAGGTTTTAATAGGTTTAAAGGTGTTTTGGGGGTGACAGGATCCCTTTAAGTCAATTGGGAAAGCATCAGATCAAAATGGTTCTGTAAATCCTATAAAGAAACATACGGTAAGTCATGACACTGGTGTGAACACAACTTAATATATGATATGTACAGTATACTATGTCAGTGCTAATACAACATATAAATGTAATTTCTAAAACGTTATTATGAAAGGGGTAATTCAGTGATGTATAACTATTTTGCTCGTTGTCCAAATGTCAATAAGTGAGAATTACTAAGATGCTACAGTTTTGAATATCCCATCATGCGCCATATTTCAGACCTCCTTTAATGGTACAGGAAGTTTTACTTTGCTATAGGCTGAGGCTGGAGTCACACTGACTTGGGACTCGCATGAGTGCAATACGAGGAAATCTCCCATTGCTCATGAGCCCATGTTAGACAATTGGGAATCTCAGACCTGCGAGTTTGCTGTGATTGTCCTTGAATCTCGGATCACTTGTGCCCATACAAGTCTATGAGGGAGAATGAAACATCACATTGCTCTTAGCTCACAGTTGAGTGCACTGCGATATATGCCAAAGCCAGCAATGGAGGAGATGGGGGAGAATAATCTCTCCCTCAGCCCGGCCCTGTGATCCGATCGCATGACAGTTGCATGACTCTTGGCTCTCTCTTGCAGGAGAGCCTGAGTCAAGTGTCATTAGCATATTGCATGCGATGCTCTCACATCGGACACCATACGCTAATATGACTCCAGCTTTATAGAAAGCTTCTTCCCTCTCCGCAGTGTCATTACTCATAGATTCCTTCCTTGGTTTTCTTTAAATTTTGTGTGTTATGCACCACCTTAAGTCCTGCACTAGCCTTTATATAGAGTACCATTTTGCCGGTAGTGGTCCTTTAAGGTTAAAGAAGCACTCACATTAACTTTTTTTATTATTGATTAAATTTGTAGTATATTAATATACTCATCTACCGCTGCTCTCTGCGATGTCCAGCAACGATCTTCTGCTCTTCTCAGTGACGTCACTGCAAATGAGTCTATCCAGCTCATTTTTCACTCTATGCATGAGATACTAGTCTCCTTTACAATGAACGTCTATGGAGCCTTGTTTTGACGCTTCCTATATATATATTATAAAAGTCACTTCCAGGTCATGCAGACCCAAAGAGGATGACATCACTTAGAAGAGGAGGAATACGGGGCTGGATACAGTGGTAGGTGAGCATATTAATACAATCACACTACTTTACATGCACATACACATACACTTAATCAATAAAAAAAGTTAGTGGGAACACTATTGTAGTAAGAACGCTACCGTATCAACAGGATATGACATAAATGCCTGATAGCTATGGCTTCCACTGCAGGGCGCCAATTTGTCTTTTTTAGGAATCCTTATATAAATGAACAGAGAGGCTCACAAGTATGCGGTCACATCTTCATTATTGTACGGCATGTTCTTGAGAAAGATGCATCCTGTTCATAAATATTCCAACTACAACTACCTCTTTTAGGCATAGGGCTGCAAGGCAACATGTCACGTGACACTGAAATTGTAGTGTGACATTACATCTAATGATTTTTTGTTTCCTGTGATCTGCTGCTAGAACACAAAGTCACCAAGGCTTCCATATGTGTTGGATTTTCTGTCACTGGTTGCAATTTACACACGACTCACTTGCCTTAGAGTTCAGTTCAAGTCACATGCGATTGTGACTTGCCTGCAACTTAGGCTGCTTTCACACAGCGTTTTTGTGCTGTCCGAGGGGATCAGACTTTTTGCTGCTCCCCTCGGACAGCATCGGATCCAAACTGATGACTGCAATCGGATGCCAAATAGGCATCCGATTCCGATATTTTGCAGCATCAGTCTGGATCCTATCCCTGCTCCTCCTGTCACCTTTCTATCCTCCTCTCTCTGCTCCCTCTTTGCCCCCTCTGTCTCCCCTCTTTGCCCCCTCTGTCTCCCCTCTTTCGACCGCTCTTTGTCCCCTCTGTCTCCCCCTCTTTGCCCCTCTGTCTCCCCTCTGTCTCCCCTCTTTCGACAGCTCTTTGTCCCCTCTGTCTTCCCCTCTTTGCCCCTCTGTCTCCCCTCTTTGCCCCCTCTTTCGGACCCCTCTTTGCCCCCTATTTCGCACCCTCTTTTGCCCCCTTTGTTCCCCTCTTTCCAGGCCTTTAAAAATAAAAAAATCATTATTCTCACCTCTCCACGACACCCGCGGTGCTTCCAGCTTCTTCTTCTGATCAACAGGACCTGGCGTGATGTCACAGTCACATGACCAGTTACCGCAGTAACCGGTCATGTGACTCAACTGTGACGTCAGGCCAGGTCCTAGACGCACAGAGCGCAGGAGGCATCGCTGGATCGTGGAGAGGTGAGGATAATGATTTTTTTATTTTTAACCCTTTCATTTAACTGGATATCACTTCTGCTATGTATGAATATACATTGCAGAAGTGATATTAGATGGCACAGAGCGGTGGTAGTGTACTGAGCATGCTCAGTGCACTAACATCGGGTCCGAGGAGACATCAGCTGTTTTCTCGGACCCGCGCTCCATAGGCCCCATGTTATTTGGCACGGATCAGGTCGGATCCAATTCGGTCCGATCTGACCCGCTCTGCCAAAAATCGCAGCAGGCTGCGATTTTGCGCACAGCAAAAAATCGGCCAGGATCGGATCTGACAAAAATCGGATGCCAATAAGGCCAAATCCGATGTGATCCGTGCCCATAGGATAACATGGGCCCAAAATCTGATCCGTGGCTGTCAGTTTTACAACGGACAGCCACGGATCACAGAAAATCGCTGTGTGAAAGCAGCCTTAATTGCAACTTGGACATTTTTCTTCAGCAAAATTACACCTATAACAGCAAGTCGTGGACAACTTGCAGGTCATGTGACTTATATGATAATCTCTGTTGTGTTGCACCTGTTGTCCATGTTGCCCCTGCTTAAAGTTGTAAATCATATTCCAAATTATTATGCAAATTGGTTTTAAGTGTCATAGTTTTTTTTTTTTCAATGAAACCCATTGATGGTATTGTGTCTCAGGGTTCTTTGGATCACTGAAACCAATCTCAGATACCTGTGATAATTAGTTTGGCAGGTGAGCCCAATGAAAGGAAAACTGGGTGTTCCACAATATTACGCAGGCCACAGTTTTCAAGTAACATGGAAAGAGAAAGGATGTCTCTGCTGCTGAAAAGCAACAAATAGTGCAATGCCTTGGACAAGGGATGAAAACATTAGATATTGCACGAAAACTTAAGTGCGATCATCGTACTGTGAAGAGATTTGTGGCTGATTCTGAGAAAAGACGTGTTTGTGCAAATAAAGGCAGAATGAGGAAGGTTTCTGCCAGGCAAGTTCATCGGATTAAGAAAGCAGCTGCTAAAAAGGCCTTACAAACCAACAAACAGATATTTTAAGCTGCTGGTGCCTCTGGAGTCCCTCGAACCTCAAGGTATAGGATCCTTCAAAGGCATGATGTGGTGCATAAACCTACAATTCGGTCTCCACTAAACAGTGCTCACAAACAGACATGGTTGCAGTGGGCCCAGACATACATGAAGACTAATTTTCAAATAGTCTTGTTTACTGATGAGTGCCGAACAACCCTGGAAGGTCCCGATGGATGGAGTAGTGGATGGTTGGTGGATGCCATCATGTCCCAACAAGGCTGCGACGTCAGCAAGGAGGTGGAGAAGTCGTGTTTTTGGCTGGAATCATTGGGAAACATCTGGTAGGCCCCTTTAAGGTTCCTGAAGGTGTGAAAATGACCTCTGCAAAGTATATAGAGTTTCTGACTGAGAACTTTCTTCCATGGTACAGAAAGCAAAAACGTGCCTTCAGGAGCAAAATCATCCTCATGCATGTCAATGCACCATCTCATGCTGCAAAGAATACCTCTGGGTCATTGGCTGCTATGGGCATAAAAGGAGATAAACTCATGGTGTGCCCACCATCTCCCTGACCTCAACCCTATAGAGAACCTTTGAAGTATAATCAAGCAAAAGATCTATGAGGGTGGGAGGCAGTTCACATCAAAACAGCAGCTCTGGGAGGCTATTCTAACATCATGCAAAGAAATACAAGCAGAAACTCTCCAGAGACTCACAAGTTCAATGGATGCAAGAATTGTGAAGGTGATATCAAAGAAGGGTTCCTATGTTAACATGTAACTTGGCCTGTTAGGATGTTTTGGAGTTAAATAGCTTTTTATTCCAGTGAATGTGACCTCCTAATGCTGCAAATTCAACAAATGAGCATTTTCAGTTCTTTCAAACATACCAGATGTTCAGAAACTCTACTGTGCATAATAATTTGGAACAGTGCATTTAGAGGTTTTTTTTTAATAGTGAAGATTATACTGTTATCATCGGGAGTTTTTTTCAATAAAATTCGATGTATACTCTAACGGGTGATGATTTTTATTACACTGACTGTCATTTGCACCGTCCATTTAGGAAAATCATAGAAAAAGAACATTTGCATAATAATTTGGAACATGGTGTAGTCTTGGAAAGTACATATTATATGTTTACTCAAATACTATGTTCCTAAAATGATATGAATATGTACAAGAACTTTGTGACGAAGCTCCATGAAAACTAACAATCCATTCAATATGTAAAGAACTTATATCTCAGCTTGTTATTTTTCTTCCTACAGGTTTGAATTATATCATCATGGGTCAAGTCGATGAAGAAGGGCGAGCAAAAATCTTACCAAGCAACTTTGTCATGAGTTTTAAAACAAAGAACCAGAAAATGTTGAACTCATTGAAAAACAAGAGATGTTAGATGACTGCTATCATTTATTTTTTAACTTATGTGACTGTGTACATCTCCTGATTGAATAGGATGATCATATGAATTTAGGAATTCTGTAACTTAGTCGGTATTCAACATCTTTTGGCAGTGCTCATACCTTCATGGCTAGTCTGGGTTGACCATCATTAACCATGGTAACTCCTTGCACCTTTGGTCAGGGTAGCTCAAAAAAATAAGCTTCTCCGATTGAGATTCCATTGATGTATAAATTGAACTGTTATAGGTTCTGACTACTTTTATGTTTTATTTATACAATTCTGAAAATTATGAAAAGTATATTTTTAGGAGTTAAACGTTTGGTGTAACATATGAAACAAAAATTTAAGTGCAATATTTATATTTTTGGTCTTTATTTTCAAAACATTTTTTTTTCCAGTGTAATAAATAATTTTAAATGCATTTTTTTGTGTTTTAATCTATGCTTAATAAAATCTATCCACTAATTATTTTATTGCCTATTGATTTTATATATTACAAAAGTAAACATTGAGGTAAACACATTCACAGAATGACGACATCCGCCAGCTCCAATCAAGTCTATAGTGAACCATCTCTGTTCTGTGCTCTGCAGTCGTGTTACTTCTTGGACCTTAATTGTGTCATTTAGACCTGTTCTTTGTTTTCTATTCCCCACAATCCATTGTTTGAGCTACAGATTAGCATGACTTCCATTCGAGGGCAAAGGAGCTATTTTGCTCTCCTGGTGAATACTTGGCTTGTTCCTGACCCCATGCTTCTGTCTACCACCTGCTCTGACCTTTTATCTTACTATGGATTCCATCTAATGGTTTGGTACAGTGAGCTGGAGAATCTACACCGGAGGCAGTGACCTCCATCTTTAGAAACCCAAATGATCCACTACCCAGGTATGCTGTTCCCGTATAGGATAGATACTGTTTCTCAACATTTTAACAGAAAAAACTGAGACTATTGACTAATAAATGACTGAAGTCAACATGTTACTTAATTTGCACAATGGGAACATGCTCGGCTATGTAAATTATTTGACAGGTTGTGTCATTTGCTCTGCAGTTTATATAGATATTTTGATCACACTTTAATAAAGCTATGACTTCAGAAAATATATTTTCATCTGCTATCTTCTAATGACTAATTGAATGTGACAGAAGCCTTCAGCATAATTAATTGGGTGAGTAATTAGCTGAGGCAAGGAAAAAATGGTTACATAAACTAATGACTAACAGGCGGCATTGGGGTAGCGTGGGAGGGTGATAGGTAAACCTGTCTGTCTATCCTCCCCTGAACAGATGTAAATTATATTTCCCTCTAGTTATCTCAGACCTGGCGAAAAACAAATGATTCAACCTTAATTGTTGTTTTGATCATAATTGACATGTATTCTGATCTATCATATATGTTATTACATTGGTAAAAATAGCAGATGGGTAACATATACCATTTTTACAGGGCAGAAATATGTGGCTCGCATCCACCATAATTGATGCCAACGTTTATCATTTGTTAATTTACTTGCATATTAGATAATACCATTAATATCACTGTACTTTAAAGGCATCATCATCACTTTCCTCATTGGGGCTCACAATTTATCCTCTTTATTAATATGTATCTGAAGTGTGGGAGGAAACTGGAGTAAAAGCACACAAACTCCTTACAGATGGTGTACTTTGTAGGACTTGAACCTAAAACCCCAACACTGTACGGCAACATTGCGAACCACTGAGCCATCGTGCTGCCCATAGTACTCAAACATAGATTACAGTAACTGAAAGATGTGAGCTGTGCTCCTATAGGAAAAATATTCTTGTAAGCTATAAATATATTCCTGTGTTCTCTACCAATTACATAGACTAGCTGTGCTTCATACAAGTATAATTTATACAACAGTCAACTTGATTTTTTTTTTATTCTATAAAAAAGAAGTACAGAATAACCAACTACTGTTCCTGGGCCGACTTCTCTGTTACAGGTTCTATGCTAGGGACGGGCTGCACCTCAATGGGGAGGGTGCAGCTGTGCTGGGGGAGAAAATGGCTAAAAGGTTGGAGGAGTGTTTAAACTAGGGATTGGGGGAGGGTATCCATTGTAAAGGAGAAGATAGTGTAAATAGTAACTGGGCACAAATAATGAAATTGGGGGTGGCATAGGGGGTGGGGTTAGAACAGTCAATATAGTAAGAAGGAATAGAGGTAAAGAGAGATGCATAAAGTGCATTTACACTAATTCCAGAAGCTTCACTGACAAAATGGAAGAATTAGAATTAATTTTGTTGGAAAATAATTATGACATGGTGGGGATATCGGAGACATGGCTGGACGAGAGCCATGACTGGGCTGTTAATTTACAGGGCTATAGTTTGTTAAGAAATGACCGTACAGATAAGCGAGGGGGAGGTGTATGTTTATACGTAAAATCATCCTTAAAACCCATCCTGCGTGATAATATAGGTGAATCTAATGGAAATGTAGAGTCCCTGTGGGTTGAGATAAGGGGAGGGGGAAAAAATAATTACTGATAGGGGTTTGTTATATGTCTCCAACAATACTGGAAGTGAAGGAGAATATAATCATAAAGCAAATAGATGAAGCAGCAACTCAGGGAGAAGTCATTATTATGGGGGACTTTAACTACCCTGAAATTCATTGGGGAACAGAAACCTGCAGTTCCAGTAAAGGTAATAGGTTTTTGACAATTATGAAAGACAATTACCTTTCACAACTGGTTCAGGACCCAACAAGAAAGGGGGCACTGCTAGACGTAATATTAACCAACAGGCCGGACCGCATAGCGAATATATGGGTTGGAGGTCACTTGAGTAATAGTGATCACAAAATAATAAGTTTTCAAATATCCTTTAATAAGATGTGTAGTAGAGGGGCTACAAGGACACTTAACTTCAGGAAGGCAAATTTCCAACGATTGAGAGATGATTTTAGTGCAATAAACTGGGACGATGTCCTGAGACATAAAAGTACGCAAAGCAAATGGGAGACGTTTATTAGCATCCTGAATAGGACATGTGCACAATATATACCCTATGGGAATAAACATGCTAGAAATAGGAGGAAACCACTATGGCTAAATAAAGCTGTAAGGGGCGCAATAAGTGATAAAAATAAAGTATTTAGGAAATGAAAGCAAGTAGGTAGTGATGAGGCATTAAATAAATACAGAAAATTAAATAACATGTGTAAAAAGCAAATCAAGGCAGCAAAGATTGAGACAGAGAGATTCATTGCCAGAGAAAGTAAAAAAAAATCCCAAAATATTTTTTAACTACATAAATAGTAAGAAACTAAAAAATGATTGTGTTGGCCCCCTTAAAAATAGTCTGTGTGAAATGGTGGATGAGGATGAGGAAAAAGCCCATATGCTAAATGACTTTTTTTAACAGTATTTACACAAGAAAATCCCATGACAGACAACATGATCAGTGATAACAAAAATTCTCCATTGAATGTCACCTGCTTAACCCAGCAGGAAGTACGGCAGCGCCTAAAAATCACTAAAATTGACAAATCACCAGGCCCGGATGGGATACACCCCAGAATACTGCAGGAATTAAGTACTGGCTTAGATAGACCATTATTTTTAAAATGTAAAGATTGCATAATAACAGGGTCTGTACCACAGGATTGGCGGATATGTGTAAATGTGGCGCCAATATTCAAAAAGGGGCCAAAAACTAAACTTGGTAATTAAAGGCCAGCAAGCTTAACCTCTACTGTGGGTAAAATCCTAGAGGGTTTTCTAAGGGTACCTTTACATGCCGCAACTTTTGGCGGCGATCGGAGGCAACCTGACGTGCGCATGCACGTTTTTAAGGTTGCCTCCGAACGTCGAAGGCACTTTTACACGACGCAATTTCGCCCTCAACCTAAGGCGATGTGTCGTTCCAAAAGTTCCCACACCAACATTGGGAAACATCCGGTTGACTCCCGACGCCGCTTCACAGCCGCAATCCCCAAAGGAATGTGGGCGTACCTGTTCAGCGCGGCGAGAACATAGGCGTGCCAGATTGTTTTACACCGTGCCCCAAACACGCTGATTAGACAACGCAATAGCAGTATGATTGGCCAGCCTGCGCAGGAAGGCTGGCTAATACATGACGCCATTGCCGTTGTGTAGTGTGAATGGACAGCTGTTCAAATAAGGCGCCCTGTGAAGGGACAGCCAATGGAAACACAGTAGCCACCACCAATCATCACGGACGGGGCGCGGTATCCAGCACGCTGTGGCACACCTCCGGAGAAATCAGTAAGCGATGCTGATTCCACCCCTATCGCCCGTTCAAACGCCAAAACCTGGGAAAATCACCTTTAGGGTTGCGTCTGGTTTTTGAACAGTGCTCTGAAATCGCAACCGTGAGCAACTTTCAAAATCACCACTGGGTTCCACAAATACACGCCGCAATTTCGTAGCAATTTCACGGCAACGGTGGCAGAACTCCGGATTGCCTCTCAGTTTCCACACTGTAGTTGCGGCGTGTAAAGGTACCTTAAGAGATGCTATACTGGAGTATCTGAAGAAAAATAACCTCATGACCCAATATCAACATGGGTTTACGAGGGACCGTTCCTGTCAAACTAATCTGATAAGCTTCTATGAAGAGGTAAGTTCTGGATTGGACCAAAGAAATGCAGTGGACGTGGAGTATATTGACTTTTCAAAAGTTTTTGATACGGTGCCACACAAAAGGTTGATACATAAAATGAGAGCAATGGGGATAGGGGAAAATATGTGTAAGTGGGTTAAGAACTGGCTTAGTGGTAGGAAACAAAGGGTGGTTATTAATGGAACACACTCAGAATGGGTCACAGTTAACAGTGAGGTACCACAAGGGTCAGCATTGGGCCCACTTTTTTTTAACATATTTATTAATGTCCTTGTAGGGGCATACAGAGTAGAATCTCAATATTTGCAGATGACACTAAACTCTGCAGGGTAATCAAATCAGAGGAGGACAATTTTATTTTACAGGAGGAGCTATGTAAACTAGAAGCTTGGGCTGATAAATGTGTGTATGATCTTTCTCAACAGAATCCCCTTACTCAGGTTTAACCGATAATAACATTTCTTTACTGTAAAACATATTTATCTCACAGTCAACCGAACTATATGCGCACTTGTATATATTAGAGTCTCTGGATCTTCACTTCTTCCGGGTACGCATCAAGAAAAGAAAACACAACAATGAAGGTATCTTTCCCTAGCTTTCCCTAAAATCACGTACCAGTCTTATCACAGAAGAAGATGTCGCTCCCACGTAGCAGGCCTGGGGATCTCCTCACTCTTCTTCTTTGGTCTCCTTCTGCAGATAACAGTCTGTCTCTCCCAGTCTCAGGGCACACAGAGCAGCAGCAGAAGGGAGATCACAGCAGCACAAATGGCTCCCTTATGTCGGTCACGGCCCCAGCACATGCACTCTGGGTGCTCGGCGGGCAAGGTTTTGCAGAGCGGCCAGAGTCACAGCACCAAAGTCCAGTGGCCCAGGATCAGTCACAGGGGCTTCTGCGGGGTGATTTTTCCAGCAAGGTGTAGCAAAGTAGTCCACTTTAAACAGACATCCGCAGGTAGATCTTCTCAGCTCTGGATTTATACTGCTCTGATTCTCTGCTTTCACTTCCTGGTTAAACAACAGAGATGGCTGGGAGTTTCCCAGCTCTGTGATTGTACAGTCCACTGATGCCCCCTGGTGGACAAGTGCGGACTGTGCACAATTCATTTCAGTTTCAATTTCAATAATACAATCTGAATTGTACACCTCATTACATACCCCCCCACTTAAAGGTTGACAGTCCCTGTCAACAACCATCGGCTCCAAGGCAGTGATGGCCGTTGATATCACAGGGATTGATCTCCGGCGGAGTAGGGACCTCTGTTGGGGGAAACCGTCATCCCCCCGTTCACCTTCGCTCCCTTGTTCAGGGCTCACAATATCTCCAATAAACTCAGTCACGTTTTCTACCCGGGGAGAGTAGGATCGCCGGCGGTAGCGGCGCCGGTTGGGGGCAAATCTGCTTCCTTTAACGGGAACACCCCCAGGACCGGTGACGTCGGCGGCCTCTGTACCCCTCTCTCCCTTCACAACATCAAACTGTACCACCTCCCCATCACCAACGCTGCGGAGGCACTTACGAGGATTGTTACGCTTTATGGCAGTCTGATGTACAAACACGTCATCCTTTGTGTCATTCCTGTTGATGAAGCCATACCCATCGCGGACATTAAACCACTTCACCGTCTCCTGGACCCGAGTGGCCAGTACTTGCTTATCGGTCTGGCTCTGTCTCTTCACACCCTTTTCCCTGATCTCCCCTGCCGAGCGAACCGCTTTGGCTGGGGCGTCTAGTTTAAAGGTGGCTGCTGTTGTGGGGCATGGCTTGCTGGTTCTGGTATATCGGACCACGGGTGGAGGATGCGGACAACGGTTTGCCCTATGGCGGGGGTCGCCGCATGTCCAGCACCTTCCCATAGGCCGACTGGGTTGCTGTCTCGCTTGCCTGTCCGCCTGTTGGTCTAGCATGAGCTGCAGCTGTAGTATCTGTTTCTGCAACTCTGCTACTATCTGCTTCAATTCTTCCGTGTCACTGCTCGGACTGCTGGCACCGGATATGGACCTGCAGGCCGTAGTATAAGTCTGGTTATAAGCTACTACCGGGAGGAGATTCTGTTGATCACACATCCTGCCGACTACGCCAGATGAAGCGACCGATGGTAAGGCCGCGGGTGTGTGTGTATGATCTTTCTCAACAGAATCCCCTTACTCAGGTTTAACCGATAATAACATTTCTTTACTGTAAAACATATTTATCTCACAGTCAACCGAACTATATGCGCACTTGTATATATTAGAGTCTCTGGATCTTCACTTCTTCCGGGTACGCATCAAGAAAAGAAAACACAACAATGAAGGTATCTTTCCCTAGCTTTCCCTAAAATCACGTACCAGTCTTATCACAGAAGAAGATGTCGCTCCCACGTAGCAGGCCTGGGGATCTCCTCACTCTTCTTCTTTGGTCTCCTTCTGCAGATAACAGTCTGTCTCTCCCAGTCTCAGGGCACACAGAGCAGCAGCAGAAGGGAGATCACAGCAGCACAAATGGCTCCCTTATGTCGGTCACGGCCCCAGCACATGCACTCTGGGTGCTCGGCGGGCAAGGTTTTGCAGAGCGGCCAGGGTCACAGCACCAAAGTCCAGTGGCCCAGGATCAGTCACAGGGGCTTCTGCGGGGTGATTTTTCCAGCAAGGTGTAGCAAAGTAGTCCACTTTAAACAGACATCCGCAGGTAGATCTTCTCAGCTCTGGATTTATACTGCTCTGATTCTCTGCTTTCACTTCCTGGTTAAACAACAGAGATGGCTGGGAGTTTCCCAGCTCTGTGATTGTACAGTCCACTGATGCCCCCTGGTGGACAAGTGCGGACTGTGCACAATTCATTTCAGTTTCAATTTCAATAATACAATCTGAATTGTACACCTCATTACACCTGCAGGCTGCAGAAAAGATGACACTGAGGGAATGGAGGACAGATGTGAAAATGTGTGTGTTTTTAAAATGGCACAATAGGGGACATTACTACAAGAAGGGGAGCAACATTATTTCTACAAAAAAGAGAGCAAGGTGGCCACATTACTAAAAGAAGGGAATCAGGATCCAGACAGTACTACAAGGACAGAATCAGGATAAGACCATTACTACAAGAAGGGGAGCAAGATGGGGCAATTAATGCTAGAAGGGGATCAGGATCGGGACATTATGACAATATGGGGAGCAGAATAGGGCAATACTGCAGGGAGAGGACTAGGGTGGGGCATATTACTGCAAAAACGGGATCAGGATGGGGACATTACTACAAAAGGACCAGGATGGGACAATACTACAAAAAGGGGCACATTACTACAAGATGAGCAGCCAAATGGGGACTTTACTAAAGATGGGGATCAGGATGGGGACATTACCACAAGACGGGAACCAGGCTGGGAACACTACTACAGGATTTGCTTATTACTACTAGATGAAGACCAGGATGGGGACATTACTACATGATGAGGACCAGGATGGGAACACTACTGCATGAAGGGGAGCAAGATTGGCACATTACTGCAAGATGGGGACCATGATAGGGACACTACTACAAGATGGGGATCTATATGGGGACATTACTACAAGATGAGGACCAGGATGGGCACATTTCTACAAAAAGGGGACCAAGATGTGAGACATTACTATGAGATGGGAACCGAGTTGGTGACATTACTGAAAGATGTTGGCCAAAATTACTCTGTGGTGCTAATTGTAATACAATATTACTTACAAGAATGGGAAAAAATGTAAAAAAAAAAAAAAAATCAAAAGAACACATGATTTTTTTTACCACTGAAAATGCTGTTTTATATATAAACTAAAATGAACAAAAATAGTGTCTTATCTCCACATACATACGGTAACAACCCCAGCTATAAAACTGTGCTATAATCAATATGATGAATGCTATTAAAAAAAATAAATAAACTAATCCAGCCAAAAATGTTAAAAAAGTGATAAAAAGCGGCCCCCCAAATTTATTTTTTTTTCTATGTGCGGCCATATATCCAGATGAGTTTGAGACCCTTGCCCTACCAGGTATATGTTACTGAATGCCATATACAATATGTCAGCATGTCTTATGATTATATTATTTTGGCTTTAGGTTCGACACTTCACCATCTGCAATGCTGTGATGTCATCCTTACACAAATATTTTTCCATAAGAAAGCAACCATATTTTGTATATATGTAAACATTTTCTTTCTCTTATTACTGTAATTGTACAGACTTCATATATGATGAATATACATACTCCAGACCAGTGAAGTCCTCACTCTGTGTTAGTATACCTCTGCCATGTGATCTCTATACATATCACAATTTTTTATTTCTGTAATTTTTCAATATCTGTATAATATCTCTGTTACCGTATATACTCGTGTATAAGCCGACCCGTGTATAAGCCGACCCCCCTACTTTTGCCCCCAAAACCTGGGAAAATCTATTGACTCGTGTATAAGCCGAGGGTGGACCCTAGCACAAGTATACAGCCCCCAGCAGTGTGGTATACACCAGTCCCAGAGGTAGATACAGCAGCCCCAGTGGTAGTATACACGCAGCCCCAGTAGTATATACAACCCCAGTGGTATATACAGCCCCAGTGGTAGTATAGACGCAGCCCTAGTAGTATATACAGCCCCAGTGGTAGTATATACAGCCCCAGTGGTAGTATACAGGGCCCCAGCAGTATATACAGCCCCAGTGGTTTATACAGCCCCAGTGGTAGTATACAGGGCCCCAGAGGTATATACAGCCCCAGTGGTAGTATATACAGGGCCCCAGCAGTATATACAGCCCCAGTGGTTTATACAGCCCCAGTGGTAGTATACAGGGCCCCAGAGGTATATACAGCCCCAGTGGTAGTATATACAGCCCCAATGGTAGTATATACAGCCCCAGTGGTAGTATATACAGCCCCAGTGGTAGTATACAGGGCCCCAGCAGTATATACAGCCCCAGTGGTTTATACAGCCCCAGTGGTAGTATATACAGCCCCAGTGGTAGTATATACAGCCCCAGTGGTAGTATACAGGGCCCCAGCAGTATATACAGCCCCAGTGGTTTATACAGCCCCAGTGGTAGTATACAGGGCCCCAGAGGTATATACAGCCCCAGTGGTAGTATATACAGCCCCAGTGGTAGTATATACAGCCCCAGTGGTAGTATATACAGCCCCAGTGGTAGTATACAGGGCCCCAGCAGTATATACAGCCCCAGTGGTTTATACAGCCCCAGTGGTAGTATACAGGGCCCCAGAGGTATATACAGCCCCAGTGGTAGTATATACAGCCCCAGTGGTAGTATATACAGCCCCAGTGGTAGTATACAGGGCCCCAGCAGTATATACAGCCCCAGTGGTTTATACAGCCCCAGTGGTAGTATACAGGGCCCCAGAGGTATATACAGCCCCAGTGGTAGTATATACAGCCCCAGTGGTAGTATATACAGCCCCAGTGGTAGTATACAGGGCCCCAGCAGTATATACAGCCCCAGTGGTTTATACAGCCCCAGTGGTAGTATACAGGGCCCCAGAGGTATATACAGCCCCAGTGGTAGTATATACAGCCCCAGTGGTAGTATATACAGCCCCAGTGGTAGTATACAGGGCCCCAGCAGTATATACAGCCCCAGTGGTTTATACAGCCCCAGTGGTAGTATATACAGCCCCAGTGGTAGTATACAGGGCCCCAGAGGTATATAGCAGCCCCAGCGGTAGTATACAGGCAGCCCCAGTAATGCAGGGCCCCCCCCAGCGTCTCTCCGGTCACCTGTAAAGGAAACTATACTTATCACAGTGCTCTGTCCGCGCCCGCTCGCACCCGCTCTCAGCTGCCGACCGCGATCCTCCATCTTGCGTCTTCTTTCTTCCTGTTTCTTGTGCTCGTCGCAGGGAATGACGTCATTGCCCGCGACGAGCACAGAAACAGGAAGAAAACGCAAGATGGAGGATCGCGGTCGGCAGCTGAGAGCGAGTGCGAGCGGGCGCGGACAGAGCACTGTGATAAGTATAGTTTCCTTTACAGGTGACCGGAGAGACGCTGGGGGGCCCTGCATTACTGGGGATGTGGGGGCTGCTGTATACCGATGTATACATCGGTATGTACCGATGTATACATCGGTATACAGCACTGACTCGCGTATAAGCCGAGGGGGTACTTTTCAGCCCAATTTTTGGGCTGAAAAACTCGGCTTATACGCGAGTATATACGGTAGTTAGTTTTAGCGACTATTGACAAAGACCCGCTTCAGGTTGAAACGTTTAATGTCGCTCACAATATGTAAATAGAAAATTCACCTTCATATCGGAGAGTGATGTGTATTTCTATGAGGTTCCGTCACAATGGACACTACTACCAATGGCACTCGTGGTAAGGGTTGTCAACCGTTCAGAAAGTCTACTACAGTCGGAATTATTTTTTAAGCCTCTTCAGTTTATTTTGACTACATTTATTATCATTTTACAATTTTTTATTAATGCAAATTATGTCTTCATATCAAAATTATGAGCAGTCGACATGTATCACATATAATCCTAATGATTTATTACAGTTTTCCAATGCATCCATAAAGAAAATATCATATGTTTATGATTTTTCAAAAAGCTGTCCAGAAACAATAACAAGTCAAATTGGCAATCCTCCATGTAGCACCGAAGAGCAGTGTAGATTGTATAGATTATGTGAGCCTCCTAGGCTCTCTTCTCACTCAGTAATGCCATTCTCCTTTCTATTAGTTTTTTATCCCTTTTTCATAGCAAGAACAACAAGTTTGCAGTACTATCTTAGGCCGGCTTCACAATGTGATTTTCGGCTGTCAAGTTGTGTCCGGTGTTTCGCAGGATGCACTGGACACAACCTGACAGCCTCGAATTAGCAGAACCTGTTTTGTGCAGGAATCATTTCTGCTCTGTCCAGTGCTGAAATTTCAGCAGCATGGATGCAGGGGAGCTGCCCACGGTGCTGAAATTTCAGCCGTGCAGCTCTCCCGGTGGATGGCAAATGCTGCGCTGTCTTTGGTGCTGAACGAGCGCAGCTGCATTTAAGAGCCGGCGCTCTTTCAGCACCAGACATCCAGGAACCAGTTCGTTTTTTTGCCGAATCTGGTACGATCTGGCGCCCATAGACTCCCATGTTATGGGCACCGGATCGTCCCAGATCCGGGAGGATCATGTTTTGTTCGTTTTTGCCACCGGACACAAAAAATGCTGCAAGCTCCGATTTTGTGTCCAGGGCAAAAAACAAAAAGAACCGCATCCTCCCGAAAAACCACAAAACCGGATGGCAAATAACAGCCATCCGGCACCATTGGGATGCATGGGGGGCAAAATCAGATCCAGGTCTGTCTGTTTCAAACCAGACAGACCCGTCCGGACCTGAAAAACAGTGGTGTGAAGCTGGCCTTACTGTTAAAAAAAATGAAAACACAATGGAAATCAGATGCACCTAGTAAATAGGTGCTCCAAGA
Organism: Allobates femoralis; assembly: GCA_033576535.1. NCBI lineage: Eukaryota > Metazoa > Chordata > Amphibia > Anura > Aromobatidae > Allobates > Allobates femoralis. The sequence continues at coordinate 123,274,529 of JARQOC010000001.1, forward strand.
CTTCTCCTGATCTGCACCTATTCTCTGGAATGCCCTACCCCTAGAAATTAGGGCTATCCACAACTTACATAGCTTCAGGTGCCCCCTAAGAACACATGTTTTTAGGGTGACCAATCATGATCCCTAGTCGTAGTAACTTAGACATAGCCTATTCACTCCTCCAGTCTCAAATGCACTACAAATAATGGCTGGTGACCACTCATGCAGCTCTTATTTATTCCCCACTCCTTCAGGATAGCTGGGCCATCATTGTAAATAAGAATCTGTAATTTGTGTCACCCCCACCTCATTGTTAGATTGTAAGCTCTCCTGAGTAGGGCTGTCATTATTTTGCTTTAATTATTGATTTCTTTGATAACTGTTACTTATGACTGTTTGTATATGAACCTCTGAATTATCAAGCGCTGCAGAATATGTTGGTCCTATATAAATACAAGATTATTATTATAAAGGAATAGGATTTGTCAGGGTTCCTCTGAATCCTTTTTAATATTGCAGAGGAATTCATCAAAGCTATTATGTCTCCAATAATAACAGAACACATGCAAGTAATATGAACAGAGTCTTATTTTAATCGTAACCCGGCTTGTCTTCTGTTAAAGCTCTCTGCTTATTGTCAGTGTATATGAAAACTACCGTTCACATCCGAGACTGACTGTGTCCCGCTGTGGTACACTTATGGTTCATATAAGGAGTCCTGTGAAACTGGGATGTATAGCTTCCCAAGCAGAATGAAGGGGCATCTTAATTACTGTACAGCGAGTGACACACATCCATGACGCATTGTCTGGTACTGCAGGTCAGCTCATTCATTCATTATTTCATGCAACATGTCAGCATGGAAATCCTTTGCAATCTAAAGGTACCGTTACACGCTGCAATGTTGAAACGATATCACTAACGATCTCATCAACGCGCCGTGTTAGGATATCGTTTTGACATCGTTGGTGAGCTGTCACACGTGTAGATATCGAGGACGACGCACCAACGATGGCGGATAGCTGCCAGCCGGCTCCATCCGGCCACATAGGATACTTTGGGGACAAAATCCGATCCGGGGCTGTCTGGTGTAAACCGGACCTGACCACAGTGTGAAGCCGCCCTTAGGCTGGTTTCACACTGCATTTTTTTCCCTTATCAGGTTCGATCAGGTTTGTGTGTCAAAACCAGGAGTGTCTCCAAAACTCAGAACAGGTGTCAATCTTTCAATTATAGTTTTTCTCTGCAAGTTTCACTCCTGGTTTTGGCACACAAAACCTGATGAATCCTGATCAGGAATAAACTGCAGTGTGAAACCAGCCTTAAAGGTAATTAAAAATAAGAAGTAAACCACAGCACTCCAGGGGATATAAATGACTCTACCACATACATTATATGAGGCTAACTAACTGGCTCAGGCTGTTATTTATCCCACATTGAGGTTTGGACTGGCACCAGTATACATTTAGGTAATCCCCCTGTATTATGATATTTTTCTAAACATTATAGTGTTTCCAAGTCTTCAGATTACATTTCCATTAAAGATTAAATAAAATCGTAGAGAAAATAGTGTACAGGTTAGAGCAGAGCTGGCTGCAGTGTTGCGTTAAGGGAGTTTCAGCTTGGTTTGTGAGTGTGAATAGAAGGCACCTCAAGGCTGTTATGTGAATACCAGAAACCTTTTCTATTCCTCCGTCCTCTGTAGTTTACACATTCCAGAAATAGTGCTAAACCACTGGGATTGCAGTTAGCTATGATAGCCATCTCAGCTGGCAGGAGACTTTTAAGAGCAGGAATCACAATATCATATTCCATAAAAGATGCCGTTAGAAATCTCGCATTATTCACGTTTGCCGTCTTTCTGCATATGAACGGATTCTGTGCAGTAGAATTTCTCCTTTTGATTTAGATTTACGCAATTATTTGGTTGTTTTAACTTTCTATGTACTTAATCAATTCAACCAACTCTTAAGGTACTGTCACACAGGGAGATATCGCCGGCGATGTTGCCGGCGATCGCGGGAGCGCGCATCCCTTACAACATCGCAGGGGAGATGTCAGACTGAGCAACTTACCGGCGATGTCGCCG